>PTEX01000288.1:197083-213441 GCA_003342815.1 Eudromia elegans
GGCGCAGGGACCCCGGGGTGACACCGCGAGGGCGGGCACGGCGGCCTCGCTGCGTGCGGTGCCGTCCCCGTTTGGCGCTGCCGGATGCCCGTGGTGGCGGCGGGAAAAGGGGGGTGTTGGCTGCCTCACCCGTGGGCTCTGGGCGCCTGGGGACATGCTGGGCCTCCCGGTGGTGGCACCAGGGGAAGGAAGCCTTTGGCCGTGGCAGCTGGGCCCTCAGGGATGTCCTGTGTGAAGGAGGGGGCTGGTGGCCGCTGCTCTGTAGCCTCTGGGTCCCTAGAGATGTGCCAGGCCTGCCCTTGGTGGCACCGGGAGAAGGGGGCGCGTGGCCGCCCGTCCATGCCCCCTTGGGCCCTGGGCACACGCGGGGCTCCCTCGCCGTGGTGCTGGAGCCTGGCAGGGGCAAGCTGCTGCTCAGGCCTCCCGCTCTCACGCCGTGTGCTCCGCAGAGGTACGAAGCAGAGGCCGGCGCTGACGACGGCCGGGAGAGCCGCWCCGTGCTCGGCGTGCCGCCCTTCGCCAAGGAGCTGCGCGTGGACATGGTCTGCTCGCCCGCCTACAGCGCCGCCGGCCTCTACGATCGCCTCCTCTGCAAGCACTTTGAAACACCCCGGTAAGCCGCGTGCCCTCTCGCGGGGGCAGCCRCGTCTGGTGTGCAGGGATCAGACACGCCACGCTGCTGATCAGCGTGTGCGTGCTGAACGCTTCCGAGGTGTCCGCCTGCACCGTTTCCTCCTCCCGAGCTGGACCTGTGCGCAGCGCGTCCSCTCCCGTCCTTCACAAGACGTCCTTAAGTCTCGCTCCCTCTCTGCGGTTTATGTTCCAGCGCTGAGCACTGCCAAGTACCCCAGGGCACCCCTGTGTCCCGGGGTGGGTTCATACCCCAGAATTCAACTTTGTGTACACTGAGTGGTCGGTCAGCTGAGGTCTTCTCTTGTAACTTGCCCCTCGAGCTTCTTCAGGACAAGATTTAGCAGTCACAGGCCTTGAAGGGGTGATGCTCTTGTAATTAACAGCATTGATCTTTTTTTATCATTGGCAGGTTCTTCACAGAAAGTAATAATATTCTCCTTAATAGCCCAGATGCACCTAGTGTCATCTGGGACACACTAAATCTTTATGTGGCAATTTATAATTTTGGAATACAGGAAAAGGAACAAAGCACCATGAATAGTTACATTCTTTGTAAAAACATGTGTGGAGTGGTGTTTTTTTTTCTCACTGGTGCAATTCACAATGTATGTGTGTGTGTTTGTGTTTGTGTGTGTGTGTATATATATATATTTTTTTTTTTTTTCTTTAGGCTTGTCCAGGAGGGAGACATCATATGTATTCCAACATTTGGATGTGCTGATTTTTTAGAAGAAAATTCAGACAAATTTCTTAGGTAGGTGGCAATAAACTGTGACTCCATTACATGGATAGAGAAAGGGTGTTTTTCCACTRTCGATATTTTGAAATGGGGCAGTGGATTCAGTATGACGTGAGGACAGTCAGAGCCTCGTAAACCAAAGCTGAAGCAGGGTGTGCTTATGCAGGACACACACTCAAGTGTGATCATTTCTTCACTTTAGAATAACTTGAGCTTGAAACAGGTCTGYACTGAACGGGGAAAATTACTTTTGTGTCAGAGTAGGGTGTTTGCAGCAGGATTTGGGTAGTGGATAGGGGATAAATGCCCCAGTTCTTAACCAGTGAGGTAACTGAAGAGTGTRTTTTAAGTACTTGCCTTGAGTGCTTCAGGATATACCAGCCACGTGTTCATCTTCACTGGGTATTCCAAACTTTGAGGATAAGGCTGTGCTACCATAACAAGAGTTTTCTGGGCTGTTTTTCTGAAGGAGGAAGGACCACAGGAAGCACAAGTCTTCCATCTGTGCCCTTACATATTTGCCATATGGCAGACAGAAGAGGACAGCAGAGTTAATGGGGTTTCAGACTACTGTAGGGTGCAAGTAGGAAAGTAGGAAAGATGAAGGAAACTTTTGCACGTCCTTTAACAATCTGTCCTGTGGGTAGAGGAATCTGTCCTGTGGTGTTGGTGGAGGAAGCAGCATTTTCCCAGCCAGGTATCCAGGACAGGACCTGTGCTTGGATTGAGTTCTGCTCTGCAGCTCAGATGATGATGCAGTACAAGGTTTATAGGCAGCAGGCCAAACTCCACACTTAAAGAGAAGGAACCGATGGCAGAAGAGGAGCTCTTAGGCAAGGYGACAAAATGGGAAGGTTAGGACACTAGTACTGTGAGTTAAAGTCACCAGCAGAAGCTAGTAACTGCTGACAGTCACGTTGGTCTCCCTAGCCAGTCSGTGTTATGGGACCTGTAAAGGATCCATGGGGGTCTTGGCAGAAAGCAGGAGTGTCCGTGTGTCCGTACTTACCTGTGCCTTTCAGCTGGCTTCTGGTAGTGAGAGGATTATTCCTGCTGCCYAGATTTTGGCTTAGTAATTTAGACTACTTGCTCTTCCTTTAGATGGCCTGAGCTTTACTTCAAAGTGAGGAAGATTTTAGGCRTGGTGGAAGGCGAGCAGTCTGAGGGTTACCTGGTGGACACCCAGAACACATCTCTGTATCTGGTAAGATGTCAGCGGAGAGCAGGGCGGGTTTTCGGGAGATCTGAGACAGAGGTTGAACTGTAGTCATGGCAAAGGTGATTTTGGGAGGGTTATGTCTCCTGCAGTTCAAAAAGGGCATTTTGGAGCACACTTTGTCGCTTGATGTCTTTTCTCTGTTGGTATTTTACAAGAGTTATATTCCTTCCTCACAGRTGGGATCAACCAACAGCGCTGTCCCATCATTCCCAGCCTATGGCAGCCATGAGCTCTGGAGCAGTTTATCTCCTGCTGGACTTTCTGATGTTGTGAAGCAGCTCTGCAACGCTCTTCGGCCTCACCTGAACAGTCAGTGAGTTTATCCTCCTCCTCGCAAGCCTCAGGAGAGCTGGGGCCCTGCTCCACAGTCGCYCAGAGAACTGCCTCTGTTGCAGGGGAACTGCGCTGTGTGGGGCAGGCAGCATTCTCCTCTCGGGACCAAGTGGCAGTGGGAAGCTGACGGCTGTCAAAGTTGTGTGTAGCTGCCTTAACCTTCACCTCTTCAAGGTAATTCCTTCTAGGAACAAGTGGCTGGTGGATTCCCTAYAGTCACAGAAATATCCTTTAAATTAGCAAAACCAGTCTTGAGTGAGTGAGCCTCTGAGTGAGCCTCCTTAGAAGCCATACCTATGTGTGCATACAAATAAGAGGAGTCCACATGTGCTGAGATTATGGGTTCTGGTGGGTACAACCTCAGTGCAGCTCTTTGCATCAGTTCAAAGGTCTGCTGGGCCTTGTGCCTGGTACTGGCCAGTGACAGAGACTTAGGAACCTCATGAGGGTTGACAAGGACAAGTGCAGGGTCCTGCACTTGGGGAGGAATAATCCCAGGCTCCAGGACAGGTTAGGGGCTGACCTGCTGGAAAGCAACTCCATGGAGAGGAATCTGGGAGTTCTGGTTGACAACAAGTCACCCATGAGGCAGCAATGTACCCTCATGGCCAAGAAGGCCAGTGGGATCCTGGCTGCTTCAGCAGGAGCGTTGCCAGCAGGTCGAGGGAGGGGATTCTACCCCTCTGCTCAGCTCTGGGGAGGCCACACCTGGGGTATTGGGGGCAGTTCTGGGCTCCTCAGTACAGGAGGGATGTGGAGCTGCTGGAGAGGGTCCAGCGTAGAGCAACAAAGATGATTAAGAGACAGGAGCATCTATCGTATGAGGAAAGACTAAACGAGCTGGGCGTGTAACACAGGAAATTCCATCTCCATGCGAGGAAGAAATTCTTTGCTCTGAGAGTGACAGAGCCCTGGAACAGGCTGCCCAGAGAGGTTGTGGAGTCTCCTTTTCTGGAGATCTTCCAAACGTGCCTGGATACCACGCTGTGCCCCGTTATCTGGGTGTCCCTGCTTGAGCAGATAGATGGGTTGGAACTAGACTATCTCTAGAGGTCCCTTCCAACCTTAATCACTCTCTGATTCTGTGTGATCCTGTGAAAAATCACAGTCGCACAGTAGGAAACAAACCAAGAGAACAGATTATACTGCTGTGCAGATCCATGCTTTGCAACTGCCTAAATCCTGTGTGCAGTCCTTGTCTCCTCTTGCAAGCATAAAACTGTAGGAAAAGATTCAGGAGACGACAACGAGTGAGATCAGAGTCTAAAACTATTTCTGTGTGAGGAACAGCTGGATAAACTCTTAAGCTTGAGAAAGAAACAGTTCAGGGAGAATTTGCAAAAGGTTTTTAAGATCTAGAATGGCCAGAAGTGGTACCTGGAAGAGTAGTAGAGGGAGAGAGTTATTTGTATTTATCCTGATTGTAGCCTTTCTTAGGCTGCACTTATGGCTGCCCTTGGAGACAGAGTAATGAGCCAAATGGACTTTGTGTGTGAACCAGAACAGCCCTTCTTGTGTTTTTGCAGCTAAGATTTTAACTTGTAAGCTTTGTGCCCAGAGTCTGTGGGCTCTACTCTCTGTGTCTGTCCAGCACCACAAGTTCTGGGCACCAAAAATGCCTCTTATCAACTGCTTAAAACTGTGGTTTCCCTTTGGTGTGCTTTTTTGCTCACCCTTTCTGTCCCATTTATTGCCCTTTAGACTGGGGCTTGAGACTGTGGGTTCTCCATCTGTGCTTGCAATGAACAAACTGCAAATGAGATGGAGAGTGAGCAGATGGAGCTTCCCTTGCTGCTAGGTAACTTTTCTGGGGATGAGGCCACAGGGAATCTCGGAGAAGTGTTTGGCTCTCCCTGCCCTTTGGGATGAGGTTGGTGGTGCTCCCAGGGCCAGCTCCCGTGCAACCGCTTGGCACCAGGAGGGGGCACTGCCAGTTCCTGCCAGTGCCGGCCACTGTTCAGGGCTCAGCAGCTGCTTCTCCCTTCTGAATGGCTCCATCCAGTGTTTGCCTTGTACACCGTGTCTGGGCCTCCAGCTATGTTTTTTTCTTTAATAACTTCTACCTTCCTCCTGCACCGTTGAGCCCATGTGACACGAGATCAAGCAGCTTCTTAAGGTTTCCCCTCTGCCCTTTGCACTTATCCTCAAGACATCTTGTTCTTATTGTGCTGGCCAGATGCACAGCTCTCCCATCCCTCTGGATTATATTGCTTGAACAATCACATCAGCTTTAGCAGCTACTCCAGTTCCTTGGTATCACCCCTTTGAGACAGGAGCTGCCCCCACCCCTCATAGGGAAGCAGCCATTTGCCTGTGCTAGGAAATTGGAATCCTTTCCTGTCTATTTTGTGCTTCCTCAGCTGTTTCTGACACAGTGCATCTGGGGATGCCCATTTTATCTCCCCTTTCAGAATTGTGTTCCTGATGGAAGATGCTACATAAGTGAGGGCTGCTGTCAGCCCCCTAACAACTTACAAATTGTGTGGTCTCTTGCAGGTTGATTGTGTTAGTTTGTGTGGTGACAGCAGCGGAGCCACAGAGGACAAAGTGCAGGTGGCCTTCACCCGGGCCCAGCAGTATCGCCCGTGCGTGCTCCTGCTGAAGGACATAGAGGTGCTTGGTAGAGACCGGGATGGGCTGGGARAGGACTCCAGGGTCATTGCTACTCTGAGGCAGCTGCTCCTGGATGGAGATCCTGCAGCGAGGTATGGGCCCTGCACATTTGCTGGGCGTAGCTGGTGTGGTTGTAAACCTGTGGAGTCTCTTCCAGACTTACTTTGCTTATTTCAGAGGTGTCTTGCCCTTGCAAGGACTGCGGGAATCAGGAGATTTTATCCTCTAAAACTGCACTGATTCCTGACTTTGCTCAGATGACCAAACGTGGCATGTTTCAGTGGGGCTGAAATGACGAGGGCTGTAGGACATGCAAGGTTGCTCTGCTGGGCTTGTGAGGCCAGACCCCAGGAGAGTCATGTGGTGGATGGCAAGTACCAGAGAGGGAGGTGTTAAGGGAGGAAATAAGATGTCACTTGAGGAGACAGTGCTTGCAAAGCAGTCCAGAAGTTAAACTGGAAGAGAGTGGCTCTATGAGAGAGCTTAACTAGTGTGTGCGGGTGGTGAGGGGGACGGCTGTGGGGAGAGGGAGCTTTCTGTAGAGCTGAGGCCATGCGCTGTCCCCCCTCTTTCTGCAGCCACCCTACCTTGGTGATTGGCACAACGTGCAAGCCCCAGGATGTTCCCACAGATGTGCAGACTGCTTTCCTTCAYGAGGTGAAAATTGAAGCCCCTTCCGAAGAGCACAGGAGGTTGATGCTGGGTGCACTGACCGCCAGCCTTCCTCTGGGCAAAGAAGTGAGCCTCGCCAAGCTGGCCCGCAGGACTGCGGTGAGTGAAACTGCGCTGGGGAGCAGGCGGGCAGCTCCGAGATTGGCAGGCCAGGAGTGTTCACCAACCTCCCCTGCAAGGCCGTGGAGAAACGGAGCAGTTCCCAAAGCCCACGCAGCTTTGTCAGTGCATAACTCTGGTTCTCAGGCGTCAGGTGCTGTCAGCTTTCACTGCAGGGCTTTCAGGACCAAAGGGCTGGAYATATTTAGCAGAGGTGTTGGTTTATGCCAGATGTTGATTTATGCATCACCCTGCAAACTGAGATGGAGTTAAATAATTAAGCTGAAGACTTGAACAACGACATAGAGAGTCAAAAACGCCTTTGCAAGAAGTCCCTCTGCAACACATCGTGTGCCTTAGCTGGATCGGTGATCAGGGCCTGCGCTGATGCTGGTTTTTTTCTCATTCGCAGGGCTTTGTGCTGGGAGACTTGTGTGCCTTGCTGTCCCACAGCAGCCGTGCTGCTTGTGCCCGCATCCAAGCTCTGAGGTAACATAAAGGCCAGGGTGGCAGGAGGAGGTGGCTTGGCTGCACCCAGTCTGATAACACTGGGAGCAGAGCAGGTAGTGCCTCCATTGCTCACTTCTTTTCTTGTGCCAGTTTTCCAGGTGGACTGAGCGAGGAAGTGGAGAGAGATTTTTGCACTGCTGGCTTCCCTGTGCTGGAGGAGGATTTCAATGTTGCATTGGACCAGCTGCATGATGCCCATTCACAGGCAGTGGGAGCCCCAAAGGTAGGTTGCTGGAGCACAGGTGAGGATTTGAGTCTCTAGAGCTGTGTGGCTTCTGATCTCTCCCCTTTACAGGCCTTGCCAGACCCGGGCTGTGCTCTAACACATTGCCTGCTGCTGTTTCCTCTCACCACATCCCCCACTTTGGAAAATAACTGTTGTGGTCTTCTTCTAGTGTTTTTTTTTTTCCACTGTTGACCTTAAATCTGGGCAGGGAAGCACTTGTGGCCCTTATTGGAGACGGCTCAATTAGCTAGCATGGTCGCAGTGCCAGGCTGTATGCTGCCCCTCAATTAGAGGCAACTGGTGGATCGTCTGCTTTGTTCAGGTCTCTCCAGCCTCCCACAGTAGAGGAATAGAGAGGCTGGGGGACAAGCTGGTAAAGGAGTTTCCCCGTGTACATGACAAGCCTTAAATTTGATCCATGGCCTCGGCTGCTACTAGAGCTGGTGCAGGCTTTTCTGACAGCTGGGCAGTTTGAAGAGCTGGGAATTCCTTAGGGAAACGGAAAAGGGGTGTGAGAGAAAACCAGTTGGGTCAGCTCCTCGAGGAGGGGCACGATGCAGCTCTGAGCCAGTGAGACAGCGTTTGCTGGGTAACATGGTGCTGGGACCAAGCGAGACGATTAGAACCTCTTCTGCACACCCTCCAGTCCAGTCAACTGAGCTCAGTGCAGGGCGGGAAATGCTGGCCTTGGAGCAGCTATCCTGGCATCTTCCCCAGAAAAACATTTGCAGTCCTGTCCTGGGAAGGTGTCACCTCTCTGGTGTCATCATCCAGATGCTTCTCTGGGACTGTTAATCAATTTATGAACTTACTAGAGGCTGAAATGGACTGTACTTTGAGACATGGTTGCTAAGTTCGCTGTAATAAAAATAACCGTGAAGTCTGCTCTGCAGTGAGCTGGGTGAGTGGGAGCTTATTTTGCTGGTATCTAAACATTCATTGATTTCTTAGTAGTTGGCTGAAGTTCAGAAAGTCCATTAGCAGGTTCCTGGATACATACACAACTTTCAAATGCTCGCTTGCATTTTCTTGTTAGTCTCACATTTGTTTGTCCTTAAAGGGATTGTCAGCCTGAGTATCCTAGAAAGAAATAATATCAAACCTCTGGTTGCTAGCAGTATTTCCAGTATATCCTGGACTTCTGATATTCTCCTTTGAAAACAGGGGGTTTTTTGGCATTTTTTCCATCTCCCATGTTGATGTTTATAGAACTTTTTCTGGAGAGAAAGCATAAGYAAGCATGTGAGCATGTTGGCAATTCTTCTATTCATTAACACCAAAGAAAGAGGGTCTGCGACCTTTTGCTTTAAAAGGTTTCTTTCTGGAAATACTTATCTTGTCTGGCCTGATATTCCTGGAGAACTTGCTGGACAGCTGGAATAATCTCAAGTAATGAAGGAATGAGAACCAAATTGGCTGTGGGGGAAGGAATTCTGCTCTGGCCTATTTTTAAGCTCCTTGGTCATGCTGACACCTGTTCTGCACCCGACCAGCAGCTGTGGGGAACCGTGTTCAGCCGTTGCTTTCTGCGCATGCTCCCAGGGGAGCTGCTTTTGGTCTCTGCAGAGATGTGTCATGCAGACTCCAGTGTTAATGCTMTTTCTAATTTTTGAGCAACCATCATCCTCTGGGAGTGTCTGATTCAGCAGAAACAACAAAAGTGGTGGTCGCTCACCCCTTGCAGGTTTGCTGCCTTTGCTTTCTTTGCCAAGGTCCCTTTGTGTTTGCCGTTGGCCTTCTCCCTGTTGCTTTATTGTAAACATCTTTGGGTTTTGGTCCTGTATTCCCTTCTTCAAAAGCAGACCATTTTCCCTCTGTACAGGACATGTGTCCTCCACATCCTCAGAGGATGGAGGTACTAGGTGCACAGGATGGAGCTCAGGCTCTGTCACTGTGGGGTGAATCCCCCTGTGCAGTCTTACGGCAGCAGAGCAGGAGCTGTATGGCTCGTTGCCCCATGGCAGAGTGTGGGAGAGGGTGGTTACGGACACTGGGAAGTCTCGTGACAGGAATGGTCAGGCAGCGTGGGGCAGGGCTGACTTGCTGCTGGGCTGGATGCAGCTCATGACAGTAGGAGCACCGAGACTGATGCTCCACTGGAGCAAGRGCTGAACAGGCTCAAGAAGAAGTGCTGAGAGGGACTCTCTCTTGTGGCAGATCCCCTCTGTGTCCTGGCAGGACGTTGGTGGGCTCCAAGAGGTGAAGAAGGAGATCCTGGACACTATCCAGTTGCCTCTGGATCACCCAGAGCTGTTGTCGCTGGGTCTGTGTCGTTCTGGCCTGCTGCTTTATGGCCCTCCTGGGACAGGGAAGACCTTACTGGCAAAAGCCGTGGCAACCACATGCACCATGACCTTCCTCAGGTGAAAAGCTGGGGTATTGTGTGGTCGGACTGCCTTTCTCCTGGCAGCTCACCATTTAACTGTTGTCCTTTCTCTCTGCCCGGTAGTGTGAAAGGGCCAGAGCTCATCAACATGTACGTTGGGCAAAGTGAGGAGAACGTGCGCAATGGTGAGTCCAGGTGCCCTGCTCCTTGCATGGTGGGGCTTTTCTGCAGTGCTGGAGGGAAGGAGGTCGTTAATCCCCCTCTTCCCCAGCGCCTCCTTGTAGCCGCCAGTGAAGGTGCAAACCCAGCTGCCGCCTGCACTCACTGCCTTGCTCCAGCCACTGCTGCTGCTCTCTCCTCCTGTTGCTCTTGTCCTTGGCATTGCTGATGGGACAGCAGCCCCTCTGAAACCCAATGCAAGACTTGGGGACCATCATGTGAGATACTGCCCATGTGGCAGCCCCTGATTTGGCTGAGCCTTTTAAGAGGGAGCGGTGGTCCCTTGGTAAAGTGGGATGCTGCTGGTGTCCTTTCACAGCTCCTCTGTGCTGATGACTTGGTGGGTCCTGGTGTTCTCAACTGCTACTTCAGCTCTCACTTGCTGTGTGCTCTCTCTCTCCTCCCAGTGTTTGCCAGAGCCCGGGCAGCTGCTCCCTGCATCATTTTCTTTGATGAACTGGATTCCCTGGCCCCAAATCGTGGGCAGAGTGGTGATTCGGGGGGTGTTATGGACAGGTAAGAGCTCAGAGCATCCTTAGGAGAGCAGATGTCCTTGCCTGAACTGGGGGAGCATGGGATGGCCTGGTGAGACAGAGTCCCTTTGGCTCTCCTGCTGTCCCTGTTTGTTCTCTTCAGCTCCCCTGCACAGCCTGTCTCCTCTCTGAGGCCACCAGTACTGCTGTTTGCATTGCAGCAGATCCCTGATTGCCCAAGCCTTTTGTGCAAACATTTGGTTAAGATGGGGCCTCCTCCAATAGCTTCTGTGGCTGCTAGCTGTTCCCTTTGGCCCCTCCAGGGTCATGCCTCATGCTCCTGCCTTGCTGTCCTCCCATTAGCTGCTGTTTCCCTGTAGTGGGAAACCTTCCAGCTGCTGCTGTTCAAAGGAAAGTTTGTGCAACTTGGATAATCCCAGAAACAGGTCATGTTCCTCCATGTGTCTTTTGCTGAGCTGATATCCAGTCCTCATCTCTATCCATGAGGATTTCTGCAGAATCTCCATTCCGGTTTTGGAGGAGTGCTCTGCTCCCCAGTGTCCATCTGCACACACAACACAGCACAGCTGGAAGGAGTATTTTAGGTGTGTGCCAGCAGGACTAAAGTGGTCCCAGAACCTGGTGGAGACATCCCCATGCCAGGAGGTCTGTGTGATGCTCTGGGATCACTCTGCAGCAGCCACCCGGGTTTGAGGTGTGCACCAGTCGCTGGCTGGCAGCGTCCCTGGCAGAGACTGAAACCTGTAGAACCGTACAGCAAGGAGAGTTAGTGTCAGGGACTCCAAGCCATGCCTACGTTTGGTCCATGTTGCTGGTGTCCATGACACCAGGGGCAAGCACGTGCAGACATCCTGGAGGGGTTTAGTGAAGGAGAAGCCTTTAGGGCTGTCTTGGCACCCTAGGACCTTGTACTCGCTTTGCTACAAGCCTGCACTGACCACTGCCTTCCCTGAGAGATGCAAGTAGCTGTAGCAGGACAATTACAAAGAAAATAGATAAGAGCTGAAAGTCATGACAGGGGCCAGTGAATGGTTGAGTGCCGTGGTGGGCAATTTGCCAAGGCTTTGCTTTGTCTCCTCTCATTCGTTGCAGAGTTGTCTCCCAGCTCCTCGCTGAGCTTGATGGACTTCATTCCACCAGAGGGGTGTTTGTCATCGGAGCTACAAACAGGCCTGACCTCCTGGACCCATCACTGCTCCGGCCGGGGAGGTATGTTGCACGCTGTCCTTCCTTGCTTCAGGGTCGTTTCCTAGAGTTGCTCCGGCAGCAGTGAGCCCAGCTGAGCCCAGCCGTAGTCCTGATGTCTGCAACTCGTCCATGCTGGGGCAGAACTTGCCCTTGTTGGATCTCACGAGGTTCCTGTGAGCCCATTTCTGCAGCCTGRGTGGTGGGTGCCCTGCCCTCCAGGGCATCTGCTGCTTCCCCACATCCTGGTGTCGTCCACAGTCTGACAGCAAAAGGTTTCAAGTGCACAGGGCTGGGCCCTAGAGAGGAGTTTCTCTTGGCCTTTCTTTGACTGTCTTTTCTCTCTGCTGACAGATTTGACAAGTTGGTCTATGTGGGCATCAATGAAGACCGGGAGTCGCAGCTGCAGGTGCTGAGCGCTGTCACCAGGAAGTGAGTGACCCAGTCTTGCAGTCCTGCAATGGGYTGTGGCCTTCCTGGGGCTCACACGTGCGGTGCTCCAGCTTGGCCTCACGTCTGGGCCCCAGAAAATACCTAAGTTGCTGTCAGGCAGCCAGTAGGGAGGGAAGGACAAGGGTAGGTTTTCTGCATGATGGGAGCCTCTCAGCCTCCTAGGTGAAGTCTGGAGGAGATGGTGGAGATCTCTGGTCACCATGCCCATGTCTTCTACTTGAGGAGCTCAGCCAGCTCCCCTCAGTGCAGCGAGGCTGCAGGGCACTAGCGTACCAGGAGTCCCCACTGGGGGTTCCACAAGGTTTCTCCTAGCACATTTCCTACGGTTTCCAGGCCAAGCGCACAGGTAGCTCTGAGTGGAGGTCTGCCCCAGGACAGCTGGGTGGGCAGCAGATCTGCCTCAGCAGGGACTCGTAAGCTGGGCCGCTGGGACTGCTCCTCCCTGCGAGGACAACCTGGTGGGAGAGGCTGGTCCCGAGCCCCTTTCCGTGCCGTGTGGTTTGGCAGCGGCGCCCTCGGCGCGGTGCGGCTGTCTGCGTTGCGGCCCGYGCGACGCGGTGTCGGGGTGGTTTGTACCAGCAGTAATTAAAGGTGTTCTCATTCAGCCCTGGCTGCAGGCTGTTCCCAGGTGTGGGGAGCACTTAATTTCCCTGAGCCAGAGCAGAGAGCTACTTTGGATCCTGCTCAGCAGGGGAGAGGACCTTGCTGCAGGGATGTCTCAAAATGGAATTGGCCATATTAGAAGAAGAAAAAAAAGAAGGAAAGCTTTTTTCCTCACTTTTTCTATTTTTTCTTTTTTTCCTGTTTTTTTTTCTCTTTTCTGTTTTTTTTTTCTTTTTCTGTTTTTTTTCCCCTGTTCTTTCTCTTTTTCTGTTTTTCTCTGTTCTTTTTTCTGTCTTTTTCTGTTCTTTCTGGTTTTTTTCCCTTTCCACACAGAGCACAGCCCACCATATAGCATGACTCTGCCCTCCACTTCCTCCTGTCCATTCAGTCTGCCACGTTTCTCCCAGTCCCCAGTATCCCCTCTCGTGTCCTCCACCCTTGCTTCTGCTCACCCTCCCTTTCACCCTCCCCTTCTTGCTGTTTTGCTCTCTTTCTCTTCCCTTCTTGCTCTCTTTTGCCCTCTCACTCTCTGTCCCCACACTTCATTCTCCTCTCTCCCRTTGTTGTTTTTTCTTTTTTTCCCTTTTTTTTCCCCCTTCTCTTATTGCTCTCACGCCTGTTGTTATTTTTCTTTGCAGGTTTAAATTGGATCCTTCGGTGAGTCTTCCCAGCATCCTAGAAAAATGCCCCGCTCAGCTGACGGGAGCAGACATCTATGCGCTGTGCTCGGATGCCATGATGAGCGCTGTCAAGCGCAAGGTGGAGTGGATTGAGGAAGGTGAGAGCCTGGCCCCGTCTYGTGCCGTGCGTTGCGGCTGCACTGCGGAGGGGACACTCACTCCTGCCCCGGGAATTTGGCTGGAAAAGAGGAGTTTTTGGAGTGTATCTGCGTCCTGGGCTGTGTTGCTGGCAGGCAGTCACCGCGCGTGCGGTCACCCTTCTCTCCGGTGCTTGGCCGCAGGGGAATGGGCAGAGGGACGTGTGACTCCCAGCCTGTTGGCAGATAGGAGCGGGCTGGAGGGAGGGCTCTTGGGACGTGCTCCCTGTTCTTTGCTCTGAGCCTGCCCTTGCTCTCTGTCCTGCAGGGCTGGATACAGAGAGTTCTGCTCTGGTGCTGACCATGGAGGACTTCCTGCAGGCCGCCGTGAGGTTGCAGCCTTCGGTCTCTGAGCAAGAGCTGCTCAGGTACAGACTCATCCGRCAGAAGTTTGCTGCCTGCTAAGCCCCAGCAGAGCTAAGAGAGCAGGAGATGAAACTGTAAAGGGTACAGGAGAGCTGGGACAGAGACAGTCGCCCTCCTGCCATCGCTCCTAGAGCCTCTTGTGCCTGGCTGAGCAAGTCGCCATGCCCTGCAATGGTGCTTGGTGTGGTGGTGGGACCTCTGTCACTCTCTTGCACCCAGGGGAGCAACTCAGGGGGGCTCCTACCCAGAATGGGGGAAGACGGGAATCTTGAGGGCGTGGGAAATGTGGGAATAGTTCAGTGGCTGACAGGACATCTATATGAGAGCAGGGCCCAAGTGGCACCAAGTTGGGCAGCAGGAGGAGGGTTCTGGAGGTTGTCCCTCGCTGGAGCACTAGCCGCCAGTGAGGGAATGGTAGCCAGAGCATGAAGGAACAGCGAGTCCTGCTGCTGCAGCCAGCCTGCGTTTGATGTGGACTTTGTAAATAAACAGAGATTTCTAGTCCAGCTCGTGCCTTTGCATGTTGAGCCTGGGCCCTTTGCTCACCGCCGGCCTCAGTAAAGGGCCCTTTGAACCCCTGGGAAGGACTGGGTTGTGCAAAGAAACTGCTCTTCTGGAGGGAGGGGGAGCATCTATCAACAGGGCTGGAGTAGAAGCCACTGCACCCTGGGCACTGACTCCTCTGGGGCTGCTCACTGCCAGACAAGACCCTACGGCGTCCTCCTCCCCTCGATCCTTATGGGGGGCGTGCGGTGCTGGCAGCCRGTGCTGCTCTCACACGTGGGCTGGGGCTGGGGCTGGACCTGGAGCTGCTGCCTCAGAGCAGCCCCGTGGATGCAGGTGTGCAGCTGGAGGCAGCCAGAGGTGAGGCCCAGGGCTGGGCCCGGTCCATGGAAGCAGGTTATGCTGCCAGGAGCTCCCGTGACTGTTGCTAGCGCCCGTGAGCTGCGTGGGGCGGTGCCGCCAGCGTCTGCGTGCTGAGGAGCGAGGCCCYGGCCGCCCGCAGCGAGGGCCACACGGGCAGCGCTGCAGGCGCTGGAGCCGGCGGACGCCACTAGACCCGTCGCTCTGACACCGGAGCGTGTCGGGACAGGGCTGCCTGCGGCTGCGGCCGGGACGCGTCGCCTTGCTCCGCTGCCMCAAGTGGTGCCGCCTCGGCCTGCGGAGCGCCCAGGGCCCAGCGGGCTGAGGCTGGGGGGTACCGGACAGCCCCGGGCCCAGCGCTGGCWGGAATGGCAGAGGGCGGCGCGGCGCGTGGTGGCCGGGGCAGAGCCCTCCTGTAGGCATCGTGGCGCGGCGGGAACGTGCGGCCGCCTCTGCCCTGTGTGCCCCAAAGCCCCGGGCTGCCGGCAGAGCCCCAGCGCCTGGCCGTGCCCCTACGTGCCCACCACCACGCCCC
Organism: Eudromia elegans; assembly: GCA_003342815.1. Lineage (NCBI taxonomy): Eukaryota > Metazoa > Chordata > Aves > Tinamiformes > Tinamidae > Eudromia > Eudromia elegans. Next base: position 211,990 of record PTEX01000288.1, read on the forward strand.
TGTCCCTGCACCCTGCCCCACGTGCCCACCACCACGCCCCTGTCCCTGCACCCTGCCCCACGTGCCTGCCACCACGCCCCTGTCCCTGCACCCTGCCCCACGTGCCCGCCACCATGCCCCTGTCCTCGCACCCTGCCCCTACACGGACACACGGACCCAGGGCTGTGGTAGCTGGCACGAGCGCCCTTCATTAATAGGAAAGGGGGTCCTGGTCTTCGATGGTGAAGGCACCATAGGGGTGGCGTCCCGGCCCTCGTCATGCTGACGTCTCTGTGGCCGTTTCCCCCCAGCCCAGCTTCAGGCCGTCTTCTTCACGACGTGGATGAAGTAGCAGGGGATGTGGGCCTGCCCTGGCGTGTAGGGCTGGAAGTCACCCAGGACGCTGTGCTGGCACTTCCCCTGGAAGGCACCTTTCAGCAGGGCTGTGAAGGCCTCCAGCTGGTGGGGGTAGTAGGACAGTCGAAACTTGCTGCAAGGAGGTGCCTGAGTGAGGCCAGTGGTCACGGTGCTGGGGCCACCACTGGCCACCTGTGCCCCTGCTCACCTGAGCTCCGGGGACGCCCCGGCCTCCTCGACCGGGACCTGCACCGTGTAGTCCAGGGTCACCATGTGCGCCTTGTTGTTCACCAGCAGCACYGACGTGGTGATGTCCTTGGTCAAGTCACTCTGGGGACCGCAAGAGGCCAGCTGGGTCCTGCAGCCACGCGGCGTCCCCTCCCTCCCCGGCCCACCAGGGCCTGGGGCAAGGGCGGCTGAAGCTGGGGCAAGTCCCTCCCCCAACCCCGGGGGCCTCCTACCTTGTAGTAGATGTTCTTGCCCGGTGGGGCGCAGCCCGTGGCCAGGATGTGGTCGTAGTTGCGGTGGTCGATGATCAGGACGCCGCCGGGCCGCACCATGCTGGCGATGTTCCTCAGGGCCAGCTTGTGATCGCTCTGGTCCCCTGGGGAGGAGAACACGGTTTCGGTGCCCCCCCCCCACCCCATAGAAACAACACCGATGTGTGCGGCCTCAATGGGTCAAAGAGCAGAGGCACCTGCTCCAGTGCAGAACCAGCCCCGYGCTTGCCCACCCGCCTGCCACACGAGTCCAGGCAGCGTCTCAGCCCCCAGCCCCGCTCACCTTTGAAGTCGGGCAGGTGGGCGAAGGAGTTTCCCAGGCAGATGACCGCGTCGAAGCCGTCCCCGGGCTTCTCCAGGTCCCGCTCCAGCGAGAGCCAGTTGGCCTCCTCGATGACTGCGGTGTGGAGGGTGAGCGCGGCGGCGGCGGCTCCGCGCCCCCCGCCCCGGCGTCGCCCTGCCCGCCGCACCCCATCGGTCGAAGGGCTCCTCCTTGCGCCGCTCCCAGCGCTCCTTCAGCGCGTACTTGAGCATCTTGTCGCTCGCGTCGGCGCTCGTCACCTGGAAGCCCTCCTCGAGCAGCATGACCGAGTCCACCCTGCGGGGAGCGCGTGAG
>PTEX01000288.1:218326-246974 GCA_003342815.1 Eudromia elegans
GCGCCGCGAGCCGAGCGCGGCCGGCACCCCCGCGCACCGTAAGCAGCCCCGGCCCCGCCGCGTCCCCTTCCCAAACCGCCCCCGCGCTTCCTGCCACCCCTCCCACCGCCTCAGCCCCGGTCCCCGCAGCAACATCGGGCCCGAGACCAGCTTTAAATCCAACTTTTTTTTTTTTATATGTATATATATAGAAACATAGAAAACTCTGAACACCAGGTACGAAAGGCTCCTGCTGTTCCCAACGCCTGCCCTGTCCCCGCAGAACAGGTGGGAGCAGCCCTAGGGGCTGGGTTTGCCCCACAGGACCCTGTGGGCACCGGGTGCCTTGGGGGCTGCCACCTTCCCTCCCGGCACACAGCACCCGTGCACGGGGGAGGGCCCCCTCTTTTTAAAGCAAAGTGAAAGGGGCACTGGCAGCAGGGCCAGGCACCGAGCTCACCGCCATGGCACCGGCCGGACACGGAGCCGTCCTGGGATCCCGCTCTGGCTTCCCGACAGGCYGTGACTTCCGGAGCTGCAGCTCGTGCGTTTCAGCCTCTGACCTTAGTCCGAGGCACATGTGACTCAATAAAAAAAGATACAGCAGGTCCGTCACTTCGGCGCCTAACCATCATTAAGGCATCGGTTTTGCAAGTTTCTTTTTCTTTAAAAAAAAAAAAAAAAAATCTCGTTTTGTTGCTTTCCAGCATTCACTTCATGCTGTTTTCTGTCCTTTTCGTCTTCACAGCTGCAGCCTGTGCTGAGGCACATGAAGAAGCCCCGCTGCTTTCTGGCCAGCAGCCGCACGGGAGCAGCGAGGGGGCCACGTGGTTTCCAGGCCCTGCGGCACAGTAGCCCGCAGCGCTCCTTTACAAAGGGCAAACGGGCTCTGCCGGTGCTGCCGTTCTAGCCATGCAGCTTCACAGGGTGCCCTGTCCCAATACAGTATCAAACTAATCTCACAACTGTTTTAAGAACCTGAGAACTGTGTTAACGCTCAGCACCCTCCAGGGGAGGGGCAGGACTCGCAGCAGGTGCCCGTGCTGGCAGAGCTACTCCACRTTGAGTGTTGTTTTTATGTTCATGGCTGCCAACTCGGCCACGAAGTAGCGGAAGACGTGCGGGACTGGGACCACCTCGATGCTGTCAGCCTCACTGCAGACGGAGCATGAGTATCGCCTGTTGCTGGCCACAGAGGAGAAAGGCGGAGGCTGCTCGAGCACCGGGGACGTCATGCTCCCGCAGCTCGTGCACACGTAGGCTACGGAGCCGTCGGAGCAGTTGAAGAGACGGTCCTGCAGCAAGAAGGATGTGCCRTGGGCAAGCAAAGCGTCACGCTCCATCTCACCAAAGCGAATGCCGCCTTCCACGTTCCTCCCTTTGACAGGCTGGTTGGTAACGCTGTCTCGGGGCCCTGTTGTCCTCACCTGGAACTTGTCGGAGACCATGTGGCGCAGGCGCTGATAGTACACGACTCCCACAAAGATGTCCACCTCCAGCTCCAGGCCGCTCACTCCGCTGTACATCTTCTCAGTCCCGAAGAAATTGTACCCCGCGCCCTGCAAGGTCTCCCCGAAGTATTTCAAAGCAGAGTTCTTTTCCGTGAAGGTGAAYGGAGTGGCGTCGTAGCAGACGCCAYGCAGCGCTGCGGACTTGCCTGCCATGCTCTCAATTAACATCCCTATGGTCATACGGGAGGGAAACCCGTGAGGGTTGAAGAGGATATCCGGAACCATCCCATTCTCCGTGAAGGGCATATCTTCCACCGGCCAGAGCTGGCTCAGGATGCCTTTCTGCCCATGGCGGCTGGCAAACTTGTCTCCTACAGTTGGATTTCGGGGGACTCTCACAGTGATGCAAGCCTTCTTGAACTTCCCGGTGCCACGGTCGTTGCTGCACAACCTGACGTTGTCTACAATGCCGATTTCCTTGTTCCTGTGGGGAAAGGATCACAGCAAGAGTTGCAGGTGGACTAGTGCTTTTTCCAAGCTTAGAAAAGGAATTACAGGAAAATAAAACTACTTTGCAAGTCACATAAAACAATGTGGGACTGCTGAGGATCACTGCACTTCTAGAGAAAATACCATTCTGTAGTGAGGGAAATCAGACCGCTGAAGAAATAGAGCTAGAAAGGAACACATGGGTGTCACCTATGTACCTTTGGTTTGCCATTTTTAAATACCAGAAGCGGAGCTTTCATTTTCAGGGAATCAAGTGTCATCTATGATAAATAAATAATTAAATAAACCTAGTGCATCTGAACAGTGATCTGACAAGTAGAATCTCAGTGCCAATTTCTTTTGAAGGCCCTGCCTGTCAGTAAATTCRCACCGTCTTGGTGGAATATTAAAATAAAGAACTGGGCTCAGAGCAAAGTAGGGAGGAAAGCTCAGAGGATGAAGAAAGGAGCTGACACAGCCTTAGCCAACAAGCTCCTCTGTGGCAAGCAGCTCTTGTTGTGAAGCTTTCAGTACAAGCCATCTGCCCATTTGGAGAATGATTAAAGAATAAACAGACTTTGCCCAAATTCAGTGAGAGTTACTTTTTCCCCTTCCCTTCATGGATTCTTATGACTACATTTTTTGCAGGACTGTACCTGGTTTACAGCTATTTTTTTGCAGTGTCCAAATGTAAGCAAGGTACAGATCATCACCAACATTTAGCTGTTATTTAGCTGCACTTACTGATAGTACACAGTGACGGTTTCCCCTGTGCTGATGTTCATGAAGCTGTAGAATGGGTCCCCTGGCTGCAGGATGGAGCCAACGTAAGGCAGTCCATCAGCATCCAACTTCTCTGTGAGGTTCACATCACCAGGCTTGATACCAAAGACTAAGTTATCGCCTCCTCTGTTGGCTTTAAGGGAGAGGTCAATGCTCTCCACCTTGATAACGCTTCCATAGGCGAAACCTCTCTCCCAGGAAGATTTGTTCACAATCTAAAAAGGAAGGGGGGGGGGGGGGGGGAAGGAAAAAAAGGAGACTTGCTTGTAACTTCTACATAGAAATGCTTTCCCTTCTGCTCTGACACTTGCCTTTAACATCGCTTTCCTAAACTAAACCTCCCAGTAAGTCAGCAGCATTCTATTCTAGTCCCAAACAACATTCTGCAGCTTCTATTTTTTTTCCAATTTCTGGAAGCCTATCACTTTGCACGAAGGAGCTCTGCTCTACTCTGATCATCTCCTGCACTACTTGCATTGGGCAAATATTAGGTACATTCCTTTATCTTCCCTAACAGGGCACGTGGAGTAGCAGAAACAGGCTCCCCTCAGCTACATTCTGCCCTTCTTCATAGTGTCYCACATCCAATTCCTCTACAGAGCAGCAAGATCCAATGTTTTGGCACCTTACCATAGCATCTTCCATGTCATAGCCACTGTAGGAGATGACAGCCACGATCGAATTGGTTCCAATCGGATAGCTGTCCATGTCATAGTAATCATACATGCTGGGCCTCACCAGAGGACTCTGCGGGGTGTGAAGGTGGTACAGCTTGTTATCTGAGCGGTCCCTGTAGTTATAAACTGGAAATCCCATGGTCTGCTTTCCTATGAAGAAAGAAATCAWGCTGTACTTAGGATCAACTCAAAGATAATCAATAAATCATCCTTCAGGTACCTTGTTAAAAACAAAGCTGGAAACACGGGGATTGTCAGCCTTTATAATCCTTGAAATTTAACAATTGCCTCAAGTCCTACTACAAAACTGGTTACTCTGAACCACAATATTTAACTTGTTTCATATCATTAAATAGAGAATATTTGCAGGTTTGTGACTTTTACAGATTTTTTAAAATCTCCAAATGTGGCTTGTTGAAAGTTTCACATAGTAAAGCAAAATTTACATATTCTCAGGCCAAAAAAGAAGCATTGGCTACTGCCAGTATAAATATACTGGTATAGAAAGCAGATTTTGAACATTGGGGAAAAAAAAAAGCGGTAGTGTTTCAAGGCCACTTTTCTGACTGTTGTATTACTATCCTGCAACAGATGGTCTCCCCAAAGTTGCATAGTCAAGACAGCGCACTCACTCACTGAAAACAGAGAGAAAAGAAACCCCACGCTACTGCAGAGCATCTGCTCCAGCAACCAGTTAGAAATAGGTCAACCTACCTCCTACCTCACTCACAGGGAGAAGAGGACTGTTGGCAGTGCAGTTATCAGATATTAAAACGACCATAAAAGTTGCAGCAGRGTGGTACCCCTTTCCCTTGTTTGTATGGTCAGCAACTAGGAACCAAAGAAAGCTCAATCCTCCACCCCATCCCGCCCTGCTTCCCCTCCCACCAAAGAAAACAAAGAAACAAACAAACAAGTAAGCAAGCATCAGTGTAGCATCTTAGAAGTTGGTTGTCTGAACTGGAAGGCTGCCAGGATGATAAACTTGGTTTAATTTACTTTTTGAGACAACTGTTGGGGAGGGCTACTATTCTGGAGTGTAAAAAAACCCACTGAAACAGATATAGGAGAGATTTCTTCCCTTTCCCCTTGCCTGGGGACTTGCAGCATTAGTTGCTACAGAACGTACCCATCTGGCACTGGTACATGTTTCGAGGACTTTGGTTGTGGTCGGAGAAGGGGATGAGGTTGGCCACCACGCTCAGGATGCTGTGAGGGAAGAGCTCCTGGTGAGTGGTCACTCCGGGAACAACCTCCGACTCCAGAGCTGCAACATTCATGAAGATCTGCAATAATCAAAATGCATGCCCCCCATTTGTCTTGTTCTTTTAAAAAGAGGAAAGCAAAACAAAGCTGCCTTGCATATCTGCTCATCCACTTCAGTTTTATGGCTGTGAGTTATGTCTGCACCTTACTGTATTAGCAGTCAAGAAAAATATCAGACAACTGTCAAACTGCCCATCAACATCACAGAGCACAGGGAAACCAGCGCTCAGAGCAGGAAACTGCTAGAACATATTGCTTTTCATATTTAATTGAATTACTAAGTGATAACACRCACACCAGCAACAAACCTCCTGAAAAAGCTTCACTAAGTTAAAAGTGAGAGACTTCAGTGATCCAAGATACCTACAAATCACAGGTAAAGAAACATGCAAGGAAAAAAAATCGAGATAACCAAACTCCACTTTTATCACCTGTTCTAGCTCTTTGACTCAAACTTGCATGCCTTCTTCTCAGTTCCTTCCACAAGTATTTTGAAATATACCATTTTTGATGTAGGATACCTTTGCAACAGACAGCACTGCAAAACAAACACGCATGCTCTACCTGTTCCAGGGTACCAATCCATTCCTTCCTTCCGTAGGACAGATTTCTGACAGGCCGAACCATCCGGCAAGGGGTAGTAAAAATGAACAACCCAGGGTACAGGCTAGGTTTTCCTGTCTTTGGGATAAGAACCACTTCTGCCCGTGCAGGAAATCTCTTCTCCTGTGTAATCTGTTGGCACAAAGAAATACTAGCTTAGAAACACAAATGTAGCTACAATATAAAATGCAGAAGAATAGTTTTTAAAAAATGTTTCCAGAAAGATTTCCACCAAGGAGTGACAGAACACCTCTATCTTAAATCTTTCAAAGGGGGGGAAAAAAAAAGTGTCTGTAACAATAAATTGTTCATAAACTGAGAGACCAAATATATGGACAAATTGAAAAGCTCTCCGATAACACCATTCAACCAAACATAACTTACAGAACATAACAAGCCTAAGTTAAAAAACAACAACAAAAGTTCCAAGCATGTATTTTTGACTAGTGTATCTTGAGATTGTTTTAAACGAGGCAACCTTGAAACGCCGGAGGGTTTCTGCAATCTGCGGAGCCAGCTCTTGCTCTACCCAGCCCACCACAGAGCCATCCAACACAACTCGGTAACACTCCGCGTAAGGCTTGCCTGGAGTCCCGTCAATGGGAGTGACACCTGTGACAGGAGCAACATCCAGAAAAGCAAATGAAACAGGGAAGTTATTTCCACAAGGAGCCATAATCGCACCAAAAAGCATTTCGAGTCATTAAAAACAATTTATACCATCGCACAAAATAAAAAGGCTGACTATAGGTTACTTAATGGAAAATGTCAAATATTCATAACTTAAATAAGTTACTTCCCCTGCCCTTTTCTTCATGAAACAATCTGACTACCACATCAATTAGCTATAATTCAGCAGTCACCATCAACACAAAAAAAGTGACTGTTTCTCCCAATATCTTTGCCTCTACTGTGCCCTTCCYTGAGTTTAGGTGAACATCTTCACTCTACAGGATGCAGCCTCGAGGTATATTTTGCACACTGCATTTTCCAAAAACTTTTAACACTTAATTAGCACAAGCAGAAGTTTCCAAGCTGCTCATATTATACTTACATATATAAGCACAAGTTTAATGACTACTTGCCATGAGACAGAAGCACAATAAAAGCAGGTTAACCTCAATTTCGCTTTCTGATTTTACTAATTTACAATGATGGTATTTGGAGAACATTTCACAGATAGGGGTTTAAAGGACAAAAAATGAAAAAGGCTGCTTCATGAAGTGATCAAGCCAGGACACATACCTAGGGAACATATCAAAGGTGGAAGGTCTATCASAGACACCATCTCTGTGACTATTTCACACACAGCTGTCATGTGGTTCATGAGACCACAGGGCTCTCCATCTGGGGTGTCCACAGGGCACAGGAATCCCCAGGATTCGGGCAGAAGTTTGCGCACAGTCGTAGTTCTCATTTGGGAAAACACTGAGCCCCTGTGTATGCAGCGGAAGTGGGAAAGGTAGCGAACAAAATTCAGTTTGTCTCCTACCACACACAGACCAGAATCCTGGAGCATGCCCAAGCCTTAGGGAAAAACAAAGGAAAAAACAAATTTGTGTCAGCATGTAGTACTATAGTTATCTCATCAAAGCTGTATGTCATTTTAACATTTTTCACTAACATGACCTAAAGAGGCTCATGCATTTCCCAGCACTATAAGACACAGAGGTACTCAAGCATCTCAGTGAACTGCAGTGGCCAAGAGACTTTAAATTTCAAACTGTGGCTTAAAATCCAAATACTTTTTAAAAAATTAAGTCACTCCCATCTGCTCAAAAAAACAGTCTGAGAACTTGCACCTACCATCCAAGACATTTTTAAGAACTCTGAGTGTCAAATTAGTGACTCTGGTGGATAGCCAATTACTTCATCACACTAGACGGCTTAAGGAAGCATCACGTAATCTGAAATTTACAGTTTAAGTGCAGTTTCTCTCTCTTTGAGCTCACATGACAAATAGTGCAACTGTGAAAAACATTTCTGTCCTAAGCTGTACCTAAGAAGAAATAACCTTTGGGAGAACAAATAAAAACATTCGTTGATTTGGCTGATGCTAAATTTAAGTTCAATTATTTACCTGGGTAGAGTCACAATTCTAATAAGGAACATTATGTTGTACCATGCAGTAAACCTACATTTGTGCAAAAATGTCACCTTTTTCTCTTAACAATCCTCTTACCCTAAYGACTATCTCCCCAAATTCATTTAGGGAGCATAATACCTACATAAAACCAGGTATTTTCACTTAAGAGTTCTTCAGTTTTCTGTACTTTTTCCCTCCTCGTTCCTCTTAGCAACAACAGAAAGAAAGAAAAAAAAAAAGGCTTCCCAAGCCYGAAGATTTACCAGTTTTAGACCGCAGGTTACCAGTCGCAAGCAGATACTCAAATGGCTTGGTAAAGTCCGTTGCCAGGCTGAAAGCCTTCATCAAGTTGTCTGTGTTTATACTGACATCTGCCTTTTCTGTTCTCTTCTCCAAAACAAATCTAACAGAATGCAACCAGCTTTCAAGCCTCTCCTATGTTTCGAGAGGGAGAGATTTACATTTAAAATAGGAAAATGATGGATCACACTAGAACTTCACGTTTCCTGTGTGCAAGGTTAAGTTAATAGGACAGAAAACCTTCAAAATCAACTGGATGGAGAGTTTCAAGTGATTTAGTATTTTTTTCAACCTTCTGTCTTACASTGCCTTCATCTTACCAGAATATTCATAGTATCATACCAACACAGACCTGACAGCAAAATGCCTATCTAGCATTTCCTGTTTTCTGGTAGCAGGTCCATATAGTACTAAAATGCTTCACAAAAAACACATTTAATTTTATTTCTAAGTCACTGAGAAACCTCAGATAACACAGGTTTTATTAGTCTTTCAACAAAACAATGCTAGAGAATATTTTAGCTAAAAGAGTGAAACAAGATGCTGTTAAGAATGAATTATCTGGTAACTCAGGGAAACATCTTTCCTTGGAGATCATTACTACTACACAATGGGTTTCATGCTTTACTCAAACTTTTCCTGAAAGGAAAGAAAGGGGCAGAGTATTTTCTTGCACATTTGCCAAATGAAACAGCAGCAAGTCTACAATGAGGCAGATTAACTGCTTTACCACTAACATATCACTTGATGCAACAGAAGTATGTTGCCCCCAAACCCTCTTTGAATACTAGAAGGATAAGATATTCCTTTTCCCCTGCACTTCGACCCTGTATGGAGCACCTTCATTTGTTCCAGCAGGCTCTGAGGTTGTTTCTTTCAGAATTTATATGGTCTTTTACTTAGCAAATTCAGTATGCTGTTGTACTAGTGTGACAGCCAAGTCGTCCGTTTTAAATCCCTCGAGACCTCACCTTTAAGAACATAAGGAAAAGCTGTCCTGGGGTAAGCACTTCTTGATTCATCAGACTGTCTGGGTTATCCTCCATGCACTCCCCTTTGGCAAAGGCATGCAGCTTCCGGGTCATCATACAAAGCAGGTAGAATTTTTCGGTTCTGTTTGTCAAGTGTATGCAAATACACTTGCTGCAGAAAGAGGAAAAGGGAAATTAATACCGTTCCTTCATGCCAGCCATTTTTCAAGCTCATCATAAATAATCTCAGACCAAATTCTTTAGATTAAAAAAAAAAAGCTTTCCCAGCCATTCTAAATATTATGTGAGAATTTTGTGAGACAGATCGAATAGMGAAATGACCATCTTGTTGTTACAAGAGACTAGTTTTATCAGGAATACACCAAGGTTAGTTTTACACACATTAGACACCTTCACACGTGGGCAGTTTATGTATGCAGCATAGATAAGGCAGCCTGTCTGTGTTTGCCTGATATWTCCAGCCATCTGACCATTTCCTATTTAAAAGTATTTAAAAAGACCTGGGAAACACAAGTGATCCATTTTAAAAGCTTACAATGCTGTCAAAAAACAAATACACACCTCACTGGGAAAAAAAAAACCCCAAAAAAAAAGATATAGTTGAGCACTTGTCATGCTCCAGCAGCCTCAGAGAAAGCCCTTCCATTCCTACTCAACTTTTTACATAGAAAAAACAGAATTTTAAAGCATCATCTTRTTTCTACTATTTAAAAAAATAAATGCAATTCTCCTAATAGTGGTCAATGACTGCATGAAATAGCTGATATTAACTGCTGCTAACTGCAGTATCTCCTTTCAACAAACTGAGCCTTGAGCAATCACAGACCTTGTTCTGTCTGCTCTTCTCTTTCTTCATCTGCAATTATGATTTTCATTAAATACACCACAAAATTGTATCTAAATAAGAAATGGTAAGGTCCCCTGAAAGTAGACAGATCCATTTTCTGGATGCTCACATCAATCTGTAGGAAACCATATTTCTGAATATCAGATACAGATTATCATTAATATCATGAAGTCTTGTCAAAGCTGTCTTGTCATTTTATAAGCACATAGTAAACCTATAACAAATACAATTTGATATAAYATAGCAGTTTTCTTAAAAGTCATGTATAGTTTTGAAACAATTAAACTGAGTCACACACTCATAAATGCATACACACTTCAAAAGGAAATCTGCGGCCTGCTCGTTGCTGTACCACTCAGGAAGGTTAAGTTTTACTCGGAAGCTCTTTCCCAGGTAATTGAGAACATTTTGTTGTGTAAAGCAGCCSGCCTCCAATACTGCTCTCAACATTTCAGCAACGCAGTTCACATAAAAGGTGTCATCCTCCTTTTCTTTGATCAGCTCTTCAAATATCTGGTAGTCTGAGAAATTAACTAGTGCCTGAAAGACAGAAATGTATCAGGTCAGGAAACAAAACAGGTGCAGCAATGTCTGGCCTAATATAAAGACGCAGGAGCAAATCACCCCACTGATTTAGGTTTTCACTCCTCTAGAAATACCCTCTCACTATGTAAACTGTAAAACTACTGTGCAGCTGAAGTGAAAGGGAAGCACAGGGCTATACATACCCTAATGACGATCATATGTCCTCCCAATCTACTGACACTCCTGGGAAAACAAGTGTGCACCCGAAAAAGATCCCAAATCAAATGGAACTCTTCTGTTTAGGTAATATTTATTTATATTTTTGTAGAATGACCTCCCTTACAGTCATGAATTGACTATTGTCTCAAACTACTTACATACTTATATTTATGCAAAAATTTATGCAAATCAAAAAGCCATTCTATGTTTTAGAATGAATTCTCCTTAACTTCAGCCCTTCATTACTAAAGCTCACTCTTAAATCCAATATTCTTAGCTTTTAGTTTTATAAGTTTCCAAATCATTTCTTTAAGTCAGGGGTAGGTGACTACCTTGCCCACCAATGACTTATGTATCTACTGACAATAATCACTCATATTTTAAGTATATTACTCCTCTACATAAAAGACAGAAATTTCAGCATTTGGATGGAGTCAAACTTCTGCCTGCCATCTGAAAAATGATTTAAATCCATCCAGGGTACTCAGACAGTCTTTTTTTTTTCCTCTCCTGATTCTTAATTCCTTATAGTTCCAACCAGAAGCAGTAATTTTTTTCCCCTCAAAAGACGGGACAGTTCACCAATTTACATTTAAATGGGTCAACCTGACTGATTAACATTGTTCACGGTGTTGGTTTGGTCTTTAGCTCTTCTGATAAGACAGGAAGAATGACTGAAAATACCCTGTATGGAATTAGCTACTTAATTATTACTCACAAAAAAGAGAAAGTTTAGCAAATCTTCTGTCTTTGCCCAACACAGAAAGCACAAGCACAGTTTACATACCTTCAGAGCAAACCCCAAAGGCAGGAAAAACAACTCTTTCTGAAAAATGAAGTTCAACATCACACAACCATTTTCCAAGTAGTGAAGGTTCATATTTATTGCAGTATGCTCATCCTTAACACAGTGCAACATTACTCCTGTAAAAAAACAACCCAAGAGCAAGGGGAGTTGTATGGAGCGTACTGACCACATTCTTGTGACATAGCCAGACAAGTATGAGTTACATGTTTTATTACAAAAATTTAGGCATTTCAAGGTTTAAAACATAAGGCAGAGATGAGTCATCCATCTCAAATAAATATGCCAGCTCAGATCAGTTTTTAATGGACATATGCCTACAGGTTTGGTGGCATAATAACTAAGAGGCYCAGGAGATGCACAAGGGTTTTAAGAAAGTGAAAGCTCTAAGTCTCAATTGTCCTGCCTATAACTTTAGGTTAAGATTACAGCAATATAACAAGAAATTCTCCTAAATTCATTCTGGCTCAAGTTTCATATTGCTGGGGTAGGATGGTATCTTTGATGCAGTGTCTCATGGTCCTACTATGTCCTGTTCACTGCAGGGCAAAGAAAACATAAACGAATGGGAACAGTTTAAACTGGCACTGCCTCCAAATTTACTCCTGTGAACGACACAGTTCAGTCAAATCAGCTGAGTTTAGAAACACAGCTATGTGTTTAGAAACACAGATATGATTTAGTTGTTGTTTAAACTTGTTTTACTGAGGATATGTGGGAAAGTTGCAGGACAGCCAAGAGTCCGTCTAATCTGCTTTACACAGACAAAATCTGTCACCTTGAAAATGCAAAAAACCAAATTCAGTTAAATGACTTTATCAGTTTATGCTCTTTTCTATTAAAACTACAGCTTTAGTTATACCTTCTGCGTAAGAAAAGGTTTCCTTTACTCAAAGGTCTAGAACAGAGTTTTCTTGCTCAGCTCAGACAGTTCACACAACTTACAGAAGAAAAGAACATGCCTCATGCTTGCACCATTATGGTGTTATTATTGATCCTTTATCTTTCTGTCCAGTAAAACTCACCTCAAAATATAAATATTTTGCAAGACCTGCACCAAAACAAACTATCAAAATATCAGCTACAGTTAGTCCATCACTTCTGTTTGTTACTTGAAAGTTGCTGCCYGGAAATTGTTCAGCTTACCGTACTCTGTGAAACCAGGGCCTCTGTTTTTCCACTTGTGTCTCATCATGGCAAGAGGGAAATTCCGCCTGGGCATAATCAACATTCTAACAACTTTCTCTAAGCCATTAATTATAAAGTAGCCTCCCATTTCCTGGCAGAAAAACGAAAAAGCTCTTTATAAACTGCGTTTATAAAAATGCTGGATAATGTGTTTATAAACTCATAATCCAGCATTTCATGGAGAAAAAACAAAAGCTTGCATTATACACTTAAAATTGATTATTTTTAATTATTACAACTATGAAGCACACAGCACAAAATACATCTGAGCACCATGTTTGGAAAGGCTGYACTTGTCATCATTGACTATTACATTTAAGTTTAGCAGACAGTGCAATGAAAGAGGAGCACATTCCATAGTTTATAGGAAAACAAAACAACAAAACTGTGACTAGCTGAGCGGCTTCAAAACGCTGTCCTTAGCTTTCTTTTAAAAAAAAAACTCTTCAGCATACAAAACCCCTTTTTAGTTTGACCTAAGTTTAACACACAAGTTTATAGCCTCMCAAAACTGGCTGTACTTTCAGTACAAAGTCATACTATGAATAAAGATGCAAGTGGCATGCTAGCAATCCAGTAATAGCGCAGTATTCTAGATTCTTTCACAGCTTGCTTGCTCTTGAATATTTCTGAATATTTTTGTTTTATCTCCAAACAATCACAACACTTGAATACAATAGAGTTTATTGCTATATCTTTTTTAATTGCCCGTATTTGACATGCTGTTTGAGACACCTAAAAAAAGCTGCAGAAGAGAACTCAGAAAAAAAATATCTCTTTCTCAGCACTTGTTTGCCAAATCTTTGCCTCCACAGATATCCACTCTCAGTTACATAGTCTTAACTACTGGCAGCAGTAGAGAATTTATATAACAGAAATGCAGATATTAGCTAAAGTCCTTTAAAGGAAAGTAGGCTTTACACACTATTCATACAAAGCACAAATTGTCTCARTTCACAAAAATACACATACCTCTTCTTCCTCGTGGTGCTGGATGAGCTCTTGAGCAGAAAAATTATAGAGGTTGCACAATTTAGATTTCACCATGATTGGAATATACCCCAGGGGCTGTTTAATGGTCCCTTGTGGAATGTCATTCACTGACCAGCTGATGTCAGCCTAAAACAACACAAAGGATTAAGCAAAGATGCCTGCTTTCTTTTCTGCTATATTAACATTGCACGCCTAATAAAACCACAATAAGCAAACTTCTATCACTGTAGACAAAATCTGATAGTAATCGTAATAAAAAGCAGTTATTTAGGGATAAATATTACGCTCTGCAAAACAGTCAACATCGGTTTGCAGACAGAAATCAGACAAATCTAGACCTACGAAAAGAAACTGATTGAAAAAGTAGAAGAACACTGTAAATGCTCAATGGGAAGAGACCAACAGTAGAGGCCTACAGAAATCTTTGCTAAGATTCCAAAGACCTTTCATGTCCACTTAAAATGCGTTCATAAGTGATTTAAAAAGTAAGAATGAAAAGATAGTTTAAGAAAATAATTTATTTACAATAGTAAGATGTAACAGAGGGTATATGGGAGGATCCCTTGTCAGGGAGGAGCTCTGTGATAAAATGCACAGTGGGAAAAAAAAAAAAATCTTCATTTTATACGCAGAACAACGGGCTCTAAAGTAGCTACTGCCACTCAGGAAAGAAATTTGTCATTACAGTATGAAAACACCAACTCAAAAAAGCAAACAAGTCTTGGGAATTACCAGGAAAGGGCGCAGAAATGTCACTGTGCCTATCTAAATCCATGGTGCATCCTACTTGGAATCTTCTGCACAGTTCAAGTCTCAAGCATGATCAGAGGTTCCAATGACTTCTGTGCAAGGAGCAGCTAAAAGACTTTTTAGCTTAGAAGAGTGAGATCCAGAAGGATCTGCTTAAGAGCTGCACAATGAAAGCGAACAGGGAATGATTATACCCTGATTCCTACTACACAGAAGCAAGGAATGGGACAACTAATCTAAGCACAGTGCAATGCTTCCCCACACAAGGCACAAAAACATGCTGTGGCTGTCAAATAAATAGATTCAAAAAGCAAAAAAAAAAAAAAGTTAGGAAAGAAAGAGTGAAATAATTAAGATATAGATATAGATATATACAAACACACACACAAAAAGGTCTGTGAAGAATCTGTGAATGCCCTGTGAAGAATCTGTGAATGTTTCAACCAGATACTGCCCTTGCAGCTGCTCTTATCATAAGTTACAATGCTTCAGACAAAGAAAGAAGAAAGGTCTCTAAAACTGCACATAATCACTGTCTTGTAAAAGACTCATGTAAACTTACATCTTAGACAAAGTCACACAATTTTAGTGGCAAATAACAAAAGTCTTCTGATGCTATCACAACACAATAACTGATGAGCATGTGACACAAATAGGAGAAATTTATAATTCTAGGCACCAGAGCAATATTTATTCTAAAAGCTTGATTCCTACAGAAGCAAGATTTTCTTTATCACATTCTGTAAGAGGTCTCCTTCCAAGATCTTCTGCGCTGGCTAGCTGATTTCTACAGAAACTGGACAGAACAGGAACTTAAGAATAAGGAAAATAACTAAGGTACTATTCAAAAAAAGGGGGAAAAAAAGATACAGAAGAAAGAGATCTTTTCAAACTGAAAAAGCAAATGCTTTTGCTGTGAGCTCATGTTTCACAAGAACTCAAGACTCCACACATGACAGAGTTCTTCAAAAAAACTGCAAAGCAGGTGGAACCTGAAAATGATCTGTAGTTAAAGTCCAAACAAATCTGAGGAGAAATAAGAAATGAGCTTTGGTTAACAGTGCTCTCATTGAAGTAGTGATGCTGTGCTGCCCTGTGTAACAGCACAATATGTATGAGACCCTGGAGAAGAATGGCGTGCTCCCTACAATCTCTGACCCTTTCCCCTTTACACTTACGGTTATTTTCCCCCGATATGTGCTCCGAAGACCCCTGCACTCTGCTGGGTAGACCTTCATATC
Organism: Eudromia elegans; assembly: GCA_003342815.1. NCBI lineage: Eukaryota > Metazoa > Chordata > Aves > Tinamiformes > Tinamidae > Eudromia > Eudromia elegans. The sequence goes on from PTEX01000288.1 coordinate 233,521, forward strand.
CTGGCAGATGGTTCCCTTTGGCACCATTGGGGGAGAGATGGAAATCCCGACCATGGCCAGCGAGATACGCTCACCTCTGAGGGCAAACTCCTCTGGGTGGAGATCCTGAAACAGAAACCCAAGGGTGATCACAGTTAAGCATATATGTATTACATATACACACACATACACATACATAGATATTAATACACAGCTATTAGTAATGTATATATTAAATAAGTATAGGCACTTATTATAAGTGTATGTAGGCCAGAGGCAAGAGAAGTGTCGCCTGCTGCCCTCCCAAACCACCCCCCTGACTTGCTGCCACCCCGGACAGTCCCAAACCACCCATTTTGGCCTTTCCCCCCACCTGAACGGCGCGGTAGACGCCCTCGCTGATGGCGTAGTTGAAGGAGTCGATGTGCGCCCCGGGCAGGTCGCGGCGGGCCTCGCCGCGGGGCCGGTGGCGCGGCCGCGGGCGCAGACGGTGAGGGTCGCCGCCATCGCCCTCCGCCGCCATGTCCGCCGCCGTGCCCGCCGCCATGGCGCCTCCCGCGCCACCCAGCCACGCGGCCTGCCGGGATGCGGGAGGGGCGGGGCTAGSAGGGAGCAGCAGGTGCGCGTGCGCCCGCCCCCTCGGGGCGTTTGCTCCGCCCTCCGCCTGCCCGCGCACGCGCAGCAGCGCCTCGAGTAACGGCCGCGTGCGCGCGTGGCCCGGCACGGAATTGTGTCACCCAGAATTGGTTCCCCCCGGTGCCCTGTGCCCCCCAGCCAYGTTCCCCCGCGGCTGTGTCCGCAGTGCTGTGTTCCCCCGGCCTTGCCACCCAGAGGCCAAGTCCCCCGAGGGCCACGTCTTCCAGAGCTGTGTGCCCGGAGTGTGTCCTCCGCAGGTCAGGACAGCCCCAGGCCATGTCCCTCCGGGCCACGACTGCTGTAGCTGTGTCCCCCAGCCGCGTCCCCCTCAGCTCATGACACCTCCCGGCTGTTTCACCCAGGGCCACGTCCCCCATCTTGCCACGAGGTGCCCACGTGCCCCAGGGCTGCGCTCCCCAAGCCGGGACTCCAGCGCTGCCCCTACCGGGCGCGGGACACGTGGAGCCTTTCCCGGCAGGTCCACCAGCCCCRGGGCCCAGCAACGCCGCAGCCTCCCAGATTTGCTCTTTTTATTAATGGTGGTCGAGGAGGGATCGGAATACAGACACCCAAGGACCGGGCGCGCTTGGAAAACGCGGAGCAGAGCCCAGGCACCAAACGTTCCGCGTGCCCACCCCAGATTCAGCCTCCCACCCTCCCAGGGCTGTTGTTTTCCACAGACCATCGAAGCCGAAACGCCACACAGTTATTAACTTCCAAATTACAGCACAGCGCTGCTTTCCTGGTGGAGAGCAGCCCTTGGGGAACAAGGAATGTCTGGACCAGGGCATGCAAGCAGTTCCAAAGGGCTTTTATTATAGCAGGGAATGGGATGTGGGCTGCTTGGGCCAAGCTACTTTCCAGCTTTCCAGGCAACCCTGGGGTTGTCGGCAGGCTGCAGCTGGCTATGGGATTTTGGGAATCATAGTTAATCTGGGACGGGGGAAGCTGTATGGGAATTAAGTGWGACCCAGGCTCCAGCGGGACCAGACCCTGCTGGAAAACACGACCGGAGCCTCTGGGTTTGAAATCCTCTTTGGACGGAGTAATGGGAGACGCCTGCTAAGASCGTGGCGGCTGAGCAGCAGCAATGCTGTGTTTGGAGAAGTGTCTCGGTGCACCCCGAGGTGAAAAGGGGGGGGAAGAAAAGGCCTTGGGGCTGCGCGGAGGTTCCTCAGCCACTGCTCCTCCTGGCTGTGTCTGCTGGGCCGGGAGGAGATGCTGCTTCCGCCGGCATCCAGGCTGCTTTCCTAGCCTGATCTCACTCATGTTATATACGCCAGGGAAAGAATGTTTCAGCTTTCGAATTCATGGCAAAGGGAAAATAAAGAGGGGTCTAGCACCTTAGGGATTTTTTCAGTTCTTTACATTTTTTTCTTTCTTTAGAGACCTACTAACTTTGCAAGTCAAATTAAACACCTTTTACAGCCTACATCTTACCTGCAGTTGTGAACATCTGGTCTGCAGGGTAATTTTAACATCCGTGAGCTTCCATGAGGAATTCCCTCATACCTGCCTTCTCCCTGCTTATGATCCACCATTTCCCCACCACTTTCCAGCTCGTAAACTGAAGAGTTCACAGTCCCTGCTCTGGAAACACGGAAGGTCCTGCCAAGCCAGACACCAGACCTGGCATTTGGGGTGCTCCTGGCAACAAAATTCCCAGCACGCAGCAAGTGAACTGCTTTCCAGCTGCCGTGCACCTCGTGTCTGCCATGCACCGTGCGGGCTCCAGTCCCTGCAGCACTTTGAAGCAATTGTCTGGCCTTCTGGCACGCTTCTGCTCTGCAGCACTTCTCATGGGCTCATAGCTAAGGGTTCAGAGCACATTGCAATGAAGGTCCATCCAGCTACAGCACCAAAATCTATCACTCCAAAGAGGGGCGGATGCTTCTGTCCTGCTTACAGACCAAGATCACTTGCGTACAGAGCTCTGTACTGGCAGGAAGAGCTGTGAAATCTCAGCCAGGAGCAGAGATGAAGATGTCAAAGATCTGGGATCATTTCAGGGAGGGAGACATCACACATGCTTGATTCCCTTCCCATTAAACACAGGCAGACATGAGCTTGTAACCTCCACAAATTCTTCTTGCTTGTTTGCTTTGGGTGACATGAGCCAAGTCTGTTTTATTTCATTGCCAACCATGTCTCCTTGCCAGAGGCCCTGGCCTCAGCAACACAGCCTGTTCTCCTGCTGCAATCAATAAATATTCYCCAGGCTTCATTTTTCCATGATGCTTTCCTATGCAGTGCTGGAGAGAAGTTCAATCAACTATCATCTCTTTCCCACCACACTGGGTAGCAGCTCTGTGTTGCTCGCACAGGGGCTTATTGGTAATCGGTGCATCACTATATTTAAAATCATGCAACCTCAGAGCAAGGGTACAGCCCCACATCACATGCAAAGCGTGTAAAGAACCTCCAAACTTGGTATTGCTGACGCACAATCCAAACCCTAATGGGGAGCCTGTGAGTGCTCAGTTCTTTGCAGACCTTGCTGCAGCCTCTTAAGATTGAACTGTTCAACTTTGCACCTCTTTTTGGAAAATTTGGGGTAGAGCGCATGCCACATAGCACCCAGCAAAGCCAGCTGGTCTTACACAACCACTGTGCTTTGCAAACAACGCTGACTTCGGAGGGACACACTTCCTGGCCTTAGGCTAAAGATACAGGTAAAAGAAATATGTCAGGAACTCAGGATACACCCAAAACATGTGAGTTCTGAAATTCAAGGATCTCAGGGAATTTTACCGTCTTCCTCCCCCAAAATTGCCTGCTTGTCCCAGCTGTACGGCAGACCTGTATATAAGGAATCTCTCAGTCTACAAGACCTTACACATCTTCCCCTCAGCTGGGACAGAGCAGCGCCTTCTGTCCAGGGTGGAAAAGCACAGTATTTGTTGAACAGAGGAAAATAAAATGGTCTGGATCAAAAGGAATGAAAAACTGTTTGGTTCGAAAGTATAGAGTTCAGTCTCAAATGTATTAAGGTGGAAGCTGAGAGCCTATATTCACTGCAGTGTCTCCAAAGAAACTTTCTGAGACCATTTTCGCTTGAAATACCCCCAGCAAGACAGCGATGCTGGAAATCCTACAGCTTGCAGGTCAGCAGTGAGGGGGCCGCGCTACACTTTTTTCATACGGGATCCAGCTGCATTAGACTTGGATGGAAACAGATTCAAAACTCATTAGGAAAAGGGATAACTATAAATAAACAGTAACTATAAATAAACAAAATTGTCTTCCTTGTCTGGATGAGTTCACCGCCTGCAGTCCAGCACCCTTTCAACKCGTCGTTGCCTGGGTGTTCAGCCAGTCAGCCTGGAAAATGACCTACGGAGACCAAACTCTCTATGTTCCTGGTTTCATGCATCCTGTGACACAAGAGAGCTTGTTCCTTTCCACATAACAGAGCAGGAAAAAAGGGAAAGGAGTCACCTATTTGGAGCTGAGCTAAGGCACTAACGATGCAGTAGGTGAGGAAAGAAGAAACGCATGGGAGGAGGACAACTTCTCAGCCACAGCATCCCAGATGGTCATTGTACTCTTTGCTCAATTCCCTTAGAAAACAAAACAAAACAAAACAAAACACCATGTTTCTCTACAGAAAAGGATGAGCTAATAAGAGTATTGTTTCCCTGCTGGGGTTTCATTTTAAGGTAATTTTGCTGTTCTCCCAGAGAGATTTGTTTCAGATATCACAGTCACATAAGCTGTTTATCTAAAGTGAATTTTGGTGAATGCAGGTAGAATTGCCTGAGCAGTTTTGGCTCGTCACGTCACGGGAGCTCTGTCTTGTTCATTTTCCCCATGATTTTCAAAAAAGAAAAAAAGAAAAAGCCAACTGTCTCTATCCCTTTTTGGCATGATATTGAAATAAGCCATCRAACTGCTCTGACCCAGTGGGTGCAGTCTCTCTGCAGATGGACTCGATGATCTCGAAGGTCTTYTCCAACCATAATGCTTCTGTGATTCTCTGCATTCAGCAAAGATGTTCCTGTCTTCATCACAGCTTAATAAAGATTGATGGCTGGCTCATCTTCTGCCCCGTGTCACTGAGGGGAAAAACACTAGAGATGGCWACATCCACAATTCCTTGGCAAAGCTCGGCATACAGCTTCCTAAGAGACAAGAGAGAAAGACAGTAAGATGCCCAARCAGGGTAAATCAGCAGGATCCCAACCTTTTTTTTTTTACCCAGCATTTTCCCAGCGGGAGCTGTAGAGTAAGCTGTCATCTCTTCAGTTTCCTCTCCTYCCACCCCAGAAAATGCCTTCTTTTTTCAACAGGCTCCCACTCCCAACATTGCTTGCTGCCAGATGGGATCACAAAACCTGTTATCTAAGTTTACTGTCAGAACAAGCTCCTAAGAAGTGTATTTATCACCTCAGGCTTCAGCCTTGAACCACTATAGGATGCATGGCATGAGCTGGGTAGCCCCTCTTTCCAGTCTCCCAGCTGAGGGACTCAGGAGCATCATACCAGACCCCATACATGTAGGGACACCACCYAGATGGGCTGTTCTAAGCAAGCATGGTCTGAAGAAACAGCACACTGTCATGTACCTGCACTCATTAGCTTGTGGGCCAAGCACAGAGACACTGCAGACCYTTTTGGGAAGAGTTGAGTGTATTTCACCATGACAATGTGTTTGAGAAATGAGTTAACAACATTGCTTTCTGTTGAAGGAAATACACATGCAATCTCACTGAAATGCTAGGATCTGGTATACTTCTAGTGTTTTTATTAGGATTARCAATGTTTTTCACTTTGTGCAGCTGGTACTACCTGACAGTGGGAGGCTTTTTGACTTCCTCCTGCTCAAAATGGGAGTGTTATTGCTTTCAACAGCCATTTATTTTTCTCCATTTTGGGTACCGTGTGATATCAGTGTTATAAATTAGAATAGCTTCAAGAGACGGAGCTGCAAATAATCCAGACCTGGATCAGCTGCTTTCAATTACTTTCAAGTGCCCATGTAGCTAAAAGCAAACAGGCATCTCTGYAACCAAAATACACATAGCAACAGCCCCTGCAACAATCTTTAATACAATTCCAGAAGTATTTCAAGTCTGCAACAATTAGGCATACCAGGGTGAGTATCTCCATCCTTTTTGATATGGTCTATGTGCAGCTACAGACTGTTGATGCTAACTAGACCTTCACAGATTTCTGAGGGGTGCTGACATTCCCAGATCATTGCCAGCTGCTTGAGCCTGAACACTAGGAAAACCACCCTAGAAAACCACCTTTCCTAGAAAAGTTCTCATTGGCCTCAGCTTTCCCAAATTCCTTTAACTGGATGATGATGCTAACACCCAATTATAAGCATGCATTATCCATGTGTGTAGAAAGTCAAAGAGAATGACTTATAGGTAACACAGTGTTAAGGTGACCCCTTGTTATATAAGGTGATCCCTCAAGAAGCAGCAGAGAGAGTGGGGGAGGAAGAGAGAGAAGAATGAAGCACGTTACAGGGTGAGGGAACAAAAATAAAGAGAGAGAGAGATGGAGAGGAAAGGACAGAAAAGAATTATGTGCCAAGATCCAGTATCTCTCACTAAAGAGACCATCACCTGCAGGTATATTATCAGTGAGACATATGAGACCACATACAGCTTTTGCTGGGCTTTTATACAGCATAAATGTTAATATAGAAAAGGCAACAAATCTATATTTACTGGCCCAGGGCCATTTCTGGAATGAATTAACCTAGAACCCCCCCGCCATTCACTTTTTTTCCTGTCCTTTTCTACCCAGGTGATACAGTTTTTGGTGAGATGTATGGGATACAGTATGGTCCTACTGCAGGTGTATTACAGAAACTGATTACTCACTGGGCACAAGCTGGAGCCCCATTGACCTCTATCAGCCAGACTTTCAGCTCCTCATCAACCATGAAATCAAAGCCAAAGAGCTGGAAGCTCTGGTAGTGAAGATGCTTTGTGCTGATGGCAGGCTCTATACACATAAGGCAGCTTCTGTGAAGGGAGAAATGAAAACGCAGGATTAAAAAATCCTCCAAATACATTGGCTGCACCGTAGCCTACAAGGGTGTACTGTGTGCTGTGCACAGCAGCAGAGCTTTTGCAGAGCAATCCTGCTATGGAGGATCACATCGTCGTGACCTGGTTTCACAGTGGCGGCTGCTTTCCTGTCTCAGCTAGTAAATCTCCTCTCCCTCACCAAATGAACTGACTTGTGGTAAAACAGAGACATCTCGACATTAGCCTTCAYAGTACCTCTAGAGTCCCTCTTCTCTTTTTTCATTGAGCAATAACARTGGGGTGTTTATGGCTTTATCTTAAATTTATCTCTGGCTAATAATCCTTGACCCCTGCAACTGAAACACTTTTGTCTGCCTGCCTGTTAACCCAGCTGTTTCCATACATTGCTCGCCACCAAAGGGTTATGTTTCCATATCCAAAAGGCAGCTGGTTACCTTATTATGTGTTTGATTTGCAGTAAGATGCTATTCTCAAGTGTAGTATTCAGGGCATCCATCAGGTACTGGTTGAACTCCTCRAAGAACATTTCATTTCCTTCCTCATACCGCCCGTAGTTTTTGGAATATTCCTTTTGAATGCAGTGATTGGTCAAGTGGCAGGTTTTGTCCTGGAAATTAGCACTGTTATATGGTTCGGAAGAGGTCCGCAGGACGCCCTCTCTGTAGAGGTAGATATTATATTGATGATCCACGAGAACCCAGCTCCTGGAGGCAGGAGAACAAGCCCAACTCTCAGAGGCTTAAAGAGAAACTACATAGAAATGCAAACCCATGTTACRTTAGCCATTCAGAAAAGCCTACCTGATGTCAAACTTGCGATGCCCTGGCTCCAAAAGCAGAGGCTTCTCTAGGTATTTTTGAATCACATGCACTTGTCCCTGCTCATCTATGAAGTCCAGGAGCTCTGCAGCTTCTGAAGAAATCAGGATCCCTTCCCCTGGCATAGAAAAGGAAAGAAAAAATAGGCAGAGGATCCTCCTACCTTTGTTGCTTTTTTTGTGTAGCTTTTGCAAGGCTGGCACAGACCATGCTTCACTGTCTCCAGTTTGGACACAGTTTTTAGAAGTTTGTGGGGTTTTCCTTTATTTTGCTTGCTTGGGGCAGAGGATTTGATCCTCGATTCAGACTTTCTCCCTTTCTCAGMTGCCTAGTGTCTTTCTCTGATGTACAGTCACACATACATACATGTGCAAACAACGTTCCCCTGCTAAGTTCATTTAAGTTACTGTTAAAATGATCACTGAATTAGGCAAAGGACTTTTCCAAAACACTTATCTGTGTTTTCAATAAAGAAGTTAAACYCATCCTTCAAATGCTGTCAGTTTTTGGTTGAAATTATCTTTGTTCATTTCTCTCCAAGTCCAAATATGAAACCACTCTTGCAAAGCAATAAAAACTGAGTAGATCCCTTCTGCGAGTTGATAAAGGGATGGCATGGTGCCACAATAGGTATGAACCAACTTAGGTAGAATTATCTGTTCTTTGTTTTCTGGAGGAAAGTTAAGCAAAAAGAGAGAAACGCTCTTCAAAGAGGCCCGAGTGAGAGAGCACTGGCTTGGAGCATGCATAGGTAGATTTTGACAGGAGCACCCCATGATAGTCACAGCTCCTAGCCGGGGCTTCTGAAGGTCATTGCTGAGACAGTCCCACGGTGACTTTCTGCATCTGCTGCTCTGTGCTTTGCATACCTGCTAGCAAGTTTYGTTTTGTTTTCTAATTATTCTTTGAAAAGATGCTTTAATCCCCTGATCACAGAAGGGCAAAGCAAACGCTTGTATTGATACAACCACAAGCCTAGACATTGGGAAAAGAAGGGAAGTAACGTATTTTTAAACCAGAATGACCTGCAAAATTTGCAGTGGAAAATCAGCAGGCATCAATTCTGCCCTGGAAAGTTGATGAACTGAGGAGGGAGGTTAACTTAACTGTGTACATACYCAGCAAGCCAGCGAGGCAGCAAAGCAGCTTATGTGGTGCCACTGTCTCTTTTCTCAAAAACCTCTAGCCCTAGTTGAAAATTTCCCAACTTTTAGGTCAGAACATGCAAAACCTTTACTTTTCCATTTACTGCTGGACAACTAGGACTGTCCTGAGCCAGGAGCTGTCTGAAACAGATCTGCCTGGGCAGTTAACAGCAATGAGCTTTCTTCATTGTGGGAAGTAATCYTCAGATGTTTAAAAGTGCCATCTAGAAGATCAGGATAAGGCTCTKCTTTCCAGTTTAATTCCAAACTTGGGTTCTGCAGCACATTGATGAACGCAAAGGGTTACTTTCCTTTCATTATAAAGAAAAAAAAAAAGAAAAGAAGATGATGGGATCACGCTTGATTAGTGTCTCTGGAGAGTTTAAGCCTCTTCCTGCTGCAGTGAACAACAGCAATGGCCTTTTCAATTGTGCAGACTGGTTCCTTGCCAGGCTACAAAACTACACAGACTCATTCTCCCTCAGTGGAGTGATGAAAAGACTCATCTCCTCTGTCTCCTTCATGAACATTAATATGCTCTTCTGATGCTTCTGGGTAGCAGAGCCAAGAGAGCAGAGAACCCTGCAACATGGACAGTTATAACATCCAGCCTCCTCATAGCCCTCTTTGGCTTTCACATTCCCTGTTGATTTCTGTAAGATTTCATCAAAAGTGACTGAAAATAYGCATAGCACTCATGGGCTCGTTCCCTTTGAAAAGATAAGGTCATTACTCAGGCTTGGCACAGCTCTCTCAGGTCTACACACATAGCAAGGCAAGTTTTTAAGCAGCAATCCTGATAATATACCTGAGAGACATTAACAGTTACTGCAGTATTACATCGATAGCTGTGTCCAGCTATTACTGTGGAACAAGCAGTGTGATGACCCTAGAACAAGGAGGGACACAGACTATGTAGATATCTATTGCCTTCTCCTCCCTGAAGGGAAATACAGATATGGTATTACTTGTATTTGCTCTGGTACCTGGCCCAGAGGCTGAGGGACAATTTGGATGCACCAAGTTCGTGGCCACCCCTCAGCACGATCATGGCCAGGCCACTGAGTGCCAGACATTTAGGTTCAGCTCAGAAACAAGCAGTGGCATTTCTGCCCAGCTGAGATCAGCCGCAGATGAAGCGTAAAGAGTAAAGCTGTAGAGTAAAAGAGTAAAGAATAACAAAAAGGTGCCTTGTTTTGCTGCAAAACTAACCTTTGGCACCAGCTGAGGATTTGGCGATCCACACGTTGCCCTCTCCGCCTTCCCGCCGCCTGTTGTAAGCGGCCAGGAACACTTCCCGCTCATCTGTCCGTGTGTTGTTTATGAGATGACGAATTCCGTTCTCTGCAGGAGCCACGGGGGTCTTCAGGTTTGTTGGGTAAATCACGTATGACTCAGGGAACCACGTGCATGACTCGGATAGTTCAGGGCTCGTCTTGATTAGTCTGGGTAGAGAGAGACAGGCTGTTAATCTTCAGTAAATCCCCACCTGTGAAGGTGAGATTTGGTAAGTACAAATACTCRATAACTGGGCCCTTTTGCTTTGTGATGAACAGTAGGCAACACAGGGTATGTTTTCTTAGCCTCTTGAAATTAGGGTTTTCCTACAGAGACCATGGCACCTCCACGCTGCAGCCAAGCCCTGCTCTTTGAACCAGACCTACACTCCTTCATTAAACATTTTTGGGGTATGATAGTTATGAGGAAGCAATTGGTAGAGAAGTTTACAGGGAACTAGGGCTTGTGATGACCTTCCTGCATGATCCCTGCACAAGGTCACTGGGAATGTTCCACAGGCAAATGTGGAGTGAAGGTGAGGTATGCTACAAAGTGTAACAATATATTGTGACAGGAGCTGTAATCACGGCAGGGAAAAGCGGAGCTGGAGCAGTAACGTTCTCTGTTCTGTTGCTTAGCTCTTGATCCCATCCTTACTGCAACCAAGACAGGTTTCCCAAGTATGGATCAAGACCACCAGGAAATTACTGAAGGCAAGGACACAGCCCCACATCTCACGTTCTGAGACTTCTGCAATTCCTCTTGCATCGTGCAGTCCTGGCTCCCTCTCACAGTTCTGCCTCAAGATGCCAGTGAACTCTCATTGCTGGAGGCCAGACCTGTTCTCTTCCTTTTCTTTCAGAGCTGAGGGAGCTCCCTGTCTCTCCGAATTTTGGCCTACCAGCCAGGCAGAGCTGGCCCATGGGCTTTGGCGACCGGCAGTGTGAGCTCACCCCGGTTTCCGCAGGAGATCCTGGCCCGGCTGGTCCTCCAGAGATCACTCCCAACGCCAGCCCTGCCTGGAGAGACCTCTGAGCATTCGTTTGTTTGGCTGATAAATCTGATTAGCCAAAGGCACATTAGTGTCTCATCTCTGTAYGATACTAGAGAATAAAAGGAGCAGACTTTAATTAAGAATTTAGTCTATCTATACAGAAAAAACACCAGGCACCCTTTTTTTTTCGGGGGGCTCTTTCTTTTACTCCTGTCTGATTGAATACACTCTACAGTTTCAAGCAGATGTAATGCAGGAGAAATTGCTTCTTCCCTGAAGTTACCAAGAGCTCTTTATGCATGCAGTCTGCTGCAGAGACCAGCAGAGGAGTCTGAAGAGAGCACAAGCTACCACAACCCTAGGCACATTTTGCCAGCCATTCTCTGCGAAACACCCTCAGAACAGGTTCAACACTTGCCAATGGCTAGAAGAAAAATTCCTGTCAATCCCTCCTAACATTGCAGTGATTTTTCTTACTTCACTAGAGATGCTTTGCGGCACAGCTTGTCTGCTCCCCTGTAGTAATTCACCAGCTGAACAAGTCCGGGTTCGTGGCCTACAAATGGAAATAGAGATGAGAGAGACTTCTCAGTTAACGAAGGAAATACATTGGTTTGGTGCAAAGAACCCCAGGAGCTGGGAAGTGAGGCCATTTTCTTGCCCTGTTTTAAACATGACACTCCCATTTTCCACAGAACAACTTCCTAATTCACACTGGGTACTGAACAGAATCACCCTGCCAACATTCTCCATTTGCTAGTTTTTAGAAGTCAGGATTTCCAGTTATTCTTAAGTGCAGTGCAAAGATGCAGGGAAGTGCTCTGTGACACTAACATCTCAGCTTAGGAAACACCCTTGTTTGTCATTTACAGGTGAATTCCCTTCATGAAACACTGGGAGATGTTAGAAGAGTTTAACTCTTCCTTGTCTATGGCAGTACACAGCAAGTCCCCCTCTCAATAGCTAGAGTGGGACAGGGCCTTCAGGAGAATCTCTGCTCCAACCTCTGCTTGAAGGTTGGCCAGGCAAAGGCCTAGCAGGCCCAAGAACGGAGACTCCACTGGTTCTTTGGGCCTCTGTCCCTGTGCTTGGCTGCCATCCTGTGTTTCCCAGACTCTCCTCATGGCCTCTGCTACAGTCACTTCAGGATGTCAATGTCTCAATGTTCTCATGTGRGGAACCCCCAAACTGGTCCCTGCATCCAGCCAGAAGTGCCACACCATGGCTTGCCTCCCTTCCCGCTCTCCAGCTACATGAGTACCTGGCTCAGTTGGAAGCTCTCTCGAGGGACAGGATGGCAGCAACCATTGAAAGGGGAGTGCAAATCTGGGTGACACTTGTGAGGTCTCTAGCACACCACCAGTGACGTTGAACATGTGTGTGAGGAGTGAGTGACACAGCAGGTGACACCTGGGTCCCTGGTGACAAGAGCATCCATGGGGAAACACAATAATAATAATAATAATAAAAAAAACCTGTTTGGGTTTAAAATGATACCTGGGACTAGTGGGATCCCCCAGGCACAACAGCGTGCGCTGCTTCTTCACCTTCTCTTTTCAAACAAATGCTTGTGGGAGTGATTTAGACCCTGAAACAGGATTCAGAGTTTTAGTTATCCTCCTTGGGGTCTGCCTGGCAGAAAAAGCCTGGAGCAAAGGCTACCTTAAAGCACAGGCGGCAACAAGATCTCAGGTACTGACTATGTATTTCAGCCCCCAAATCACGGACCAGTACTGCATCACTATTTTATTCCCCGGTTTTTAAATACAAGATAGCTGAAAAACACCTTCTAGACCTGTAACTTCAGGTATTTCCGTGTCCAACACTGCCAGGCACTATTGATTGTGCTTGGCTCCCAGGAGAACAGAGGCCCAAACGGGAAAAGCAGCGCTCTGAGTGTCCTCTGCCCCACAGGAACCTGCCCATCTTGCAGCAGTGATGGAGAAATGGGGCTGCTGAAGGAAGGGGGGATAGGARAGGTGGAAAAGCTGCTTGGAACCCCCTGCTGTGGGGCAAATCCAATCCCTGTTGGCTTGCTGAGCACCTCTGTGGAGCAGTAACATGGGGTCTGAATGGGGGGCATCACAGAGGCGAGGGTCCCGCTGGCTCTGCGATGCTGACACAGGGCAAGGCAGAAGGGGCCGCCGCACATCACTCTGCTGGGGTGAGCGGCGCGCTGAGCCCCAGGCAGCGGCGCGGGGGGCAGCAGCGCGGGGGGCAGCGGCGCGGGGGGAGGCCCCACCGTGGGCAAGGACGGCAGCTGGCCGGCACACGAGACCGGCTGCTCTCACGGCTCCTGCCGGCGCCAGCAGCGCCAGGACGTGACAGCGCACGTCTGCTCCGGCCCCACGAAGGTGCCCGTGGCGCGGCACCCGCCGCGGCCGCACAAGCCCCGGCCAACAGCTCCGCTGCTCCAGCCCTGGCCAACGGCTCCGCTGCTCGCTGGCAGCCCCCGCTCGTCCCCGGGGGTGGCGGCTGCTTGCAGACCCCCAGGCCAGCGCTTTGTCCAGGGCYGCGGGGGCTGGAGTGGCCAGAGGTGCCTGCACGAGGAGCCGGCACGTAGCCAGGCACTGGCGTTCAGGAGAGGTGACAAGCC
>PTEX01000288.1:247329-259560 GCA_003342815.1 Eudromia elegans
GACACAGTCAGCCCCTGCCCACGGCGAGGCGCAGCGCAGGTCCCGCGTCCCTGTGTGCGGGGTGCGGGTGGCAGCACACGCTGCGGAGCCCGGGGGCGCCACCCCGTCACGGGGGACCCCGAGAGCGCCGCAGGGAAGGGGGTGCGGCCGGGCATGGCGCCGGGCGGCTCCTTACCGAGGCGGCCGAAGGGCAGGCGGTTCCTCTCGCCCAGCATGAGGTTGAAGCGCGGGTTGTCCCTGCGGAGGCGCCGCCAGTGCCCGCTGGCCAGCAGCAGCCGCGACACCTCGGCGTACACGCTGCTGTTCTCGTCGCGCACCACGAAGGTGTACATGGCGGCGGGCTCAGCGCCGGCGGCCCGCGGCGCCCCGGCGCGGCCTAGGCAGGGCCCTGCGCCGCCACCGCCCTCGCGCCGGGCTCCGCATGGCCGCCCCGGCCCGCCCCGCGCCGCCCCGCGCCGCAGCGCTGAGCTCATCGGGGCGGCGCCGCGGCCGCGGGGCGGGCCGGGGCAGAGCGGGCGGGGCCCGGCCGCTGCCGCTGCGGGGATGCCGCCCCGGAGTGCGGGCACACCCGGTGCGTGGGGTGGTGCTGGCCCCGTGTAGGGGGGGCATCCTGCCGCTCAGCCTGGGGAGATCCTGCGTGGGGAGCGATGCTGGCCCCGTGCCGGGGGGCGATCCTGCCCCTGCGTGCGGGGAGATGCTGTGTTTGGGGTGGCGCTGCTCCTGGCTCTGCGTGCGGGGGCCCGTGGGGCTGGCCGTGCCCCTCACCGTGCCGGATCCTGCCCGGGCGTGCGGGCAGACGCTGCCGCGGGGCCCGACCCTGCCGCGGGGCCCGATCCTGCCCCGGGGCCCGATCCTGCCCCGGGGCCCGATCCTGCCCGGGCGGGGGGGGCGGAGGGGGCGGGCTCTGCCCCGCCCACCCCGCGCGGGGCCCCGCCCCGGGAGCAGAGCCGAACCCGCCCCTCTGGGGAAGCAGGAAGTGACGAGGCGGAAGCCGGGCAGGCTGCCGGTCGGTGTCCAGGCAACGCGGCGATGGCGGCGGCGGTGGAGCTGCTGCTGGGAAGCGGTCTGGTCTGCCCCGGGATTGCGGCGCCCTGGGAGACTTGCTGTGACTTAGCGTAAACTGCTCACAGCCCCGGGCCTCGCGGTGCACGTGGGACGCAAGTGCTGAGGTCCTTCTCTTTTTCCTCGTTGGGAATGTCGTCCGGTTTAGAGTTACAAATCTATAGGTGTTTTTTTGTTGAGGCAGGTGTTGAGAGAAGTGCCTACAGCTGTGATTTCCCTGGAGAAACCCTTTCTACAGGCTCTGTCTGTGATGAAAGAAGAAAACCTCCCCCCCCCCATGATSCTAGTCCAGCTGTGGCAATTAGCCCCTACAGCGTATGGAGACACAGGCATCAGCTCCAGAGACAATAGGAACCAACCAGGAGACTCTCAGATCCACAAAGGACAGCCCAGGCCTTGTTACCAGCCCTGCAATTGCCAGTTCTGTCACCAGAGACATCTGAAGAAAGAGACTCTAGGACAGCAAAGTCTTTTAGGATTTTTTTTTTAAAGGGCAGAACGTGGCTCAGTTTTGCAGTCCCATATGGTATCTGTGGCTGTCCTGTATAGGCCCTCACTTGAGCTGAGCCTGTAGCAGCGTGTCCTCAAGAGCAGTGTTCTGCAGTGGCTGTTTCACCCTGTGAGGAAAGCAAGCACATTGGAATGATGGACATAAACCTGGGTAGCCCACACACGGCAGGATGGGGCTGACTCACTGCGTCCCCTCGATGTCCTCGATGCCCTCGGGCAGGCGCGTGTGCAGCGTCTCCGGGAGCAGGAAGGCCACGGAGCCACAGCACACCGCCACGCCGCAGTAGGTCAACTCCGGCAGAGGCGGCCACACGCTGTCCAGCAAAAACACCAGCGGGGCCAAGGCGCCCCCGAGGCGGGCCACGAAGGCCGTGTAGCCCATCCCGCTCTGCCTGCAAAGGGAGGGCATCGCTGCAAACAAAAGCTCCTTCTTTTCTATGAGATCTGTGTCCCTCTGCCTCTACTCCCTACATTTCTCTGCCTGTTGAGGCTTCCCCCCTCCAGGCTTTTCTTCCGCTCAATTTTTTTCTAGGCTTTTTTTTTTTTTTTTTATATGATACTTCCCAATATCAAGAATATCTGCTGTGAGAAACAGATTTGCTTTGATTATACAGAACCCAAAGTTCTGCACTAAAAGTATCTGCTCTGAAGTTTCCACCTTAAATGCCTAATACTCTGTATTTTCTATCTGTCCCTTAGTACATCCTCTCCTATGCTGAGAGAAACTTATGTTCCTCTGTCTTGTAGGTGCTTCCAGACAGGCAGCCAGCATGGAGACTCCTGTGAGCATCCTTGGTCCTGCTGTAGCTATAACCGAGGAGAACTTGGAGAGGTGCCCAAAAATAAATCCTAGGACCTACCCCACTCGTTAATTTGCAGTGAAAGAATGACATTCTGTGCTTGAAACAGAAATGCAGAACCTGCTTGTGCATATGCAGAAAATATATGACAAAAAGAGAGTGCATTTTTTGCCTTTACCTGTCAACATCTTTCAGTGCATAAAAATACTAACCTATCTGAGAAGAAAGGTAGCAGACTCATTTGCCCACTGTGCTTTAAATGTGCGTTGTTCCCTGCATACCATGAAAGATAAATCCTTCCACAAGCCTCAGCAATATTCCAAGACACGCTTCAGCTAAAACATCACCATTACCTGAATATCTTCTAAATGAGCTATCTTCTTTTCACCCTTTCAATACATCTCCCTTTAAGGGAGTCTATCTGTAGGCTCAGGCGAGCAGCATCTCTTACCTTAGTATGGTGGGGTAGAGCTCGGAGGTGTACAAGATGACAGTGGTGAATGCAGATTCAGAGAAGCCTTTGCCCATAATGGCTACTACGGAGCGCAGGGAGGTGAAAGCTAGGAGAGGAGAGAGACACTTAGGCCAGCAGTCAAAAAGCAGCCTCTAAAAGAGGCTGGTGTGGCCTCGTGTGGAAGAGGGGAGAAGATTTGAAGGTGTTAAAGGCAAAATAGGGAGCTACATAGCCCTAGGACTKCTGCCTCTGAGGCCTGGAGGAATAAATTTAGTGGCAAACTATTAGCCAAGTGGGAGCTGAACTGGTGAAAGGAGAGGTCCCAACATTTCCCCCTGGACACTGATTATAATGAGATGGGCATTTAATCTGACTATCACTAAACCCTGACTAGCCACCTTGCAGTGACTGGAGACTGTCGCCACCAGACATTAGGACTGGCCCACATGAGTAATCTTGTCCCCCAGTTACCCTCGTAGGTAGAGGCTTCTCTGTAGAAAGCTGCCTGTGAGGAAGCTCTCCCTTTTTCCTCCTCCAGCAGTGCACTGAATGGWGGTCTCCTTTTTTAGCAAGTACTGCAGAGAGCAGCTGAGGGGCTCACACTTGGGGATGATGATGTTGGCTCCTATGCACAGTCCGGTCAGGATGAGGGTCCACGCTAGACTCTGCCGTCGTCCAACTCGATTCACTAGCACACACATGATCAGCTTAGCTGGGATCTCAATGATGCCAAAAACAAATTGGGAGAGATATATGTTGAGCCCAAAACCAGTTAGGTTCATGCTCATGCCATAATAAGAGAAGGCAACACCAAACCTGCAAAGAGTGTGTGGAGATGAGAATTAGGGAAATTGAGCCAGGAAAGGTAGGACAAATCCCTCATATGGAGTGACACTGCTTACCAAACAGTGCCAGAGCAAACAGAGATCTTCCGCAGGACCGGTGTCCTGAACAGGCTGAGGTAGGAGTAACTGTGCCCTGGCTTCTCTGTGATCATCCCTCTGAGGGCCTGAGAAAGGTAAGAGGGAAATAGTTCAGCAGCTGCACATCTAGGGTCTGGACGTGGAGCCCTGGACCTGCCCATCCCTGCTGCAACACTGTTTTATTTATTTATTTTCCTGCACACTCCCATTGTAATTCTCTGGAGAGACATTTTTAGAGGCAAGTTTTCCTGTGTGTTTTTAGATTCTCTCTCTCTGTCTCTCACTTTCTTTTAGATCTCTCCCTCTTCTCCTAGCCCCATCTCTCCTCCCCCCAAAATACTCCACATAGCAAAAAAGATCTCCTCAAAACAGTGATCATGGTATTAGCAGAGTCAAGAGTGGCCAGTTCCACTCTCCTACCTACATGGCTGTCTGCCACTTTGTCAGATCTCAGTAGGACAGTTAAAATTGACCTCGTTTGTGTTCACAGGACAAAAGTTGCCTATGAGCCTGCACGTTCTGCCTTTATTTACAGGGGTGAAGCCTCTGCCTTATTTTTCCAGTCTGTGCTTCTCTCTTGCAGGATGCTTAGACCAGCATYGAGTGCAGTGAGGCTTGTCATGGCAGCAATAAATGGAGAGATGCTCCTTCTAGTGCAGGGGGAGCTCTGGCCTCATGTGAGCTAAGGTAATATCTTCTCTCCAGGGGTGGTTGTGAATGGCTTTGGGTATCAGAGGTAAAATAGAGAAAAAGGGAGAAGAAGGGTTTGTGTCCAGGTGTTCAGACTCTCACCTCTGTTGAGATGGTAAAGTCTTTCCTTCCGTTCATCCTCGCACATCGAAGCAGATGCCTGTGAGCCTGTTTCACCTTGCCTTTGGCTATGAGCCAGCGGGCAGACTCCGAGACCCACCTGGTATGGGGAGAGAAGACAGCAACCCATTGGCATTTGGTGTTGTCCAGCCCACATACATAGCCCTGGCCAAAGAGGGAGGATCTTCTGTGYGGGACCTCAGCTGGAAACAGCAACTTTTATATTCTAAATGCATACACACATATATGTGGTGCTGATGTGTGTCCACATGGTGCATGAGCCCCAGAGAGGCAGCAGTGGGAATATCTCATGGGCACCTTGTTAGAGCAGCCCACACCTACTCAGACCACCCAAGTCTCTGAGAGAAGGGAGAGGAGGGTAAATCTGCTGTTTTCCAAGCAGAGGAGGATTGTGGAGGCCATACTTATTCTCTGAGCTGCTGCTGCTCTGTTTGCTGCTTTGCAATTTCCAGATGAAAACAGAAAGAAAGCTCTAACCACAGAACTTAAAGCCTTGAAGGAATATGTGGGCAAGAGTTTCTGCTGAAGCCATACACTTGTCAAAATCTGTCATTTGCAGCAGGGGACTTCGGCAAAGTTTTCAGTCACATAAGCTTGCACTTTAATCCACTTGGTGATTGTAAAGAAGGAAAGATGGCATTTTGCGCTCATTGTCACCATCTCCGAGATATAATGTTACGTCTTGTGGTTGCCTGATGTCTTAACCAAATTATAACATGATGATGACAATATTACCAGAATGTGCTAGATTAGATTTTGACTCTGTACTTCAGGGAGTTTTAATTGTGCTGCAGTGTAACTTCTGGGATAATTGGTCTCTGTAAAAGGCGTTAACATAAATAAAATAAAAAAAAAGACACAGCTATCATGGAAAGGGATGGGCACAAATGTGTCTACAAATGGCAATATCTCCAAAGATTCAGTTTTTATAGTTGTTTGTCCTAGGGAGAAAAAGTAAAAAAAAATCCAAAAAGTGATTGGAATTTACTTGTCAGGAGGATGAAACCTGAGCTACTCCAGTTTTGAAGAGCTGCTATGCCTGGAAAATCACACCCTCCTCCCATGCCCAGCAGTCCCACGGGCGAGTTTCACATACTCACCATAGGCAGATAATGCTCAGGAGACAAGGTCCAGTCACGGCCACTAAGAGCCAGCGCCAGTCCCGCACCAGATACGCCACCATGGCAAGCAGCATGTTCCCGATGCTCCAGAAGACGCTAGTGAGGATCCCGGCGATGGTGCGATGCTGCATGTCCACCCACTCCATCCCTGCAAGAGGGCCACCACACTCAGCGCGGTCACCCAGGAAAAGGTCTGCAGGGCTTTGTAATGGGGCAAAGGGAGGCAATTCTTTTGAAAGGCTTCCACTGCTTGACTGATGTTTTCCACATTTAAAAACTCCATCTGAAAAAGTGAGCCTCTGGCAAAGTTGTAAGCRACTAAAATACAGCCTTAAAAGAAGAAACACTGGATGAAATGTGTCAGATTGCTGAAAACATCTTATGCGATACTTTTAAAATTCCACTCAATAATGTTCAAATGATTTTCTTCATCACCCATCCATTTCCCTCCTAATTATATCTTGTCTGCAGTTTCTCTGCCCACCTATTACTTTAGGTTAAAAAAATATATTAAGATATAACTGACTTTCCTATGGAAGCAGACTTACCAGAGCAGACACTAATACACATGTAAAGCCAGAAGAGTTTATTTTAGTTATATAACTTTTTTTTTCTCTTAGGTTTGTTTTTGCTTTGATTTTTGCGGTGCTTTCCCCTTCCTTTTGAAAAATACACAGATTTGGAGCATACAAAAATCCAGTCCAAGCAAAGCCAAGACTGGAAAGGACGAAACACCCCTTAAGTGACACCATCCTCCTCTCAAAGGTGAGAAGTCAGCATGGGAGGAAATGGGTAAACACTTTCGTCTTTGTTTTATTGCATTACTGATGATCCTTAACTGCAGTCAGGTAATATGGTTCTCACAGTTGATTTTATCTTGTTCAGACTGCAAAGGGGTGCAAGCGGGCACCCGCCGGCCCGCGGCTTACGTACCCAAGGGCAGCACGATGAGGGAGATGCCGCTCAGAGCCACGCCGGTGAGTGTCCGCGTGGCTGCCAGCATGGTGTAGGAGGCGGAGGCGGCGCTCAGCATCCCAAATGCGAGCGAGCAGAGCAGCGACAGCAGCAGCAGAGCTTTCCGGCCGTACCTGCCACAAGCACGGGCTGCGTTACAGCAGCCAGAAACCCGGCCTGGGAGCGGGGTTGGGAACTGGAGCTGCACGTGTGGCCCCCGTTCTGGCTTTGGGGCTCTCTCAGTGGCCAAATGATGAGCGAACGCTCAGTGATCTGACCCACCAATGCCGTATCTGGCTCCCAATAAAGAGGAGCTACATTTTTTTTGTTTAAGATTTTAAGGAGCATGTCAAAACATCAGATTCCCTGCAGGGTGCAGGACAGCTGTTTACAGATTAATTACCAGAGTCTCTCAGCAAATGTGACCACCTGGTAGGGAAAACTGGAAAGGCAGCAATATTGAACTGCCAGCTACGGGAAGGCTGCTACCAGTGCTGGGGTTAAAATCACCTTCAGAGAGAGAGAAGAGCCCAGCTACTGAAAGATTAAATGYAAAAAAATAGAACAAAAGGAGTAAATTACAGAAGCATAACAATAAATAAAAAGATAATGCATGTGTTTGTAAAAGTGGTTTAGAACAAATAGCACGATGAAATGTAGCAAAGCGCCACGGTGGTTTTCACACCCAGGCACTAGACAATCAAAGGATGAAATATATGAATTACTTTTGTCTCAGTGAAGTGGGATCTCTTAGTGGCTCTCTGTGAGAGAAGAGGAAGGTGGCTAGTGGGATATCAACTTATAAGAGGTCTTAGAGGAGATGTGGGGCACATCTGAGGTCTCCTAGGTCTGGCACTGATACTTGATAAAATGTGTAAAAATCAGGTTAAGATTTAGAGTTCGCATATATATGGATAAGGAAGTAGTGGAGGAGTCAGCGTAGCTTCTGTAGGTAGTACGGTACCCTTTCCTCTAGYAGAGACGCGCACCTCTGCCTTATTTTATCCTGCTGCTTTTCCTGACCCTGAGTTTCTTTTCCTCCAGGTGAGAACCTCTTCAGATATGCAGCTAAGGCACATGGTCTGAAAACCAGCCAGGTGCCTTAGGTACTCTTACAAGAGTATTGATATATGCGAGACATTGATGCACTAGTCTTCAGCACTAAGTTGCTGGGGTGCAATATAAGAAAAACCCACAAACAAAACAAAACAAAACAAAACAAAACAAAACAAAACAAAACAAAACAAAACAAAACAAAACAAAACAAAACAAAACAAAAAATGTATTTCTTAATTTCTGCCCTTTCTGAGTTGTTCAACTCTCTTTTGGCTCATCACATTTTAACATTCAACGAGACCATAGGAATCATTTCCATTTTCCTCCTGGGAATTCCTGAGCTCTTTCCAGAGGAATGCCACCCTGCTTATAACTTCCTGGACTGTTTTAACTTCCTGTCTCTGCCTCTCTAGGAAAGTCGGAGTCAGGTTTTGCGTTCTCAAGACTCTTCTCAGATGTGTTGTACATTTACTCCAGGCCCCTAGTTTGGGTGTTCTAAGCCAATTTCTGTAACACTTTCAAAGATTTAACTCTTTCGGTGGGTTGTTTTGGCTTTGTTTTGCCTTTGCTTTAACTAACTAGCTTTCTCTGTTTTAGACAGGTCTCCTTTTTTGAACTCTTCCTCAAAGACAGTGGATTTTTGTGTTGTTCCTTGACCAGAACTGGGTCAGTGCTACAGTGCATCTTACTCCATGTGAAGCCAAAGTTGCTTCCCAATGGGCCGCTCCACAGAGCAGGTAGGGACTGCACCTGACATAGAGTCTCTGTTTAGCTTCTCAATACGACTTTGGTTCGGTTTTCACTGCAGGTGCTCAATTCTCCCTTTACAATTTTTTTTTTCTTCCCATGCCTCTCCAGTTGTCCTCTGCAGGCCAGTTTGTGAAGTTTTTATTATGAAACTGAAGCCCAGAGCTGGGAAGGGAGGAAGGGCAATAGCCTGAAATATGTCAAACCTGTCTGAAAGGTATCCAAAGATCATAGCCCCCACTGTGACACCGATGAAGAAGAACGTTGCAGTTGCTTGGTTCAGTCCACGCTGCTCACACACCAGGTCCCACTGAAACACAGGCCAAAACAACTCYTAGCGCCCAATCCAGCATCTGCCACCTTCTGCTACCCCTTTTCTCCAGCAATCAGCTGTGGTGTCCTGCAGCTTATATCTGCCAGGCTTGACTGAGTGAAAGGTAGGACCCCAAACTAAACTGCACATAGGACACTACCAAAGCCTCAAAAACTCAGAGGCCTCCCAGTTACTTAGCCCCACTGCGACAGCTCTGAAGCTCTGTGCTGAGAAGGAGGAGGGCAGATGAGTGGTCAGACCAAATAGGTGTTCCTGATATACACCTGTCATTTTTTTTCCAAGTGCTCTAGATATATCTCTTCAATAAATTAATGAGCATCATCTTGCTGTCTTGGAGGCGCAAATGTAGTTAATCATTGCCATCCTCCCTGGTGAATTAGTTTTCTGTATGTGCATAACTTGGCAAAACTTATGCTAATCATCCACCAGCCTCATGGTGTCTGTGACAAAGCCAGCCAGAACTGGAACCTTCTCCCACAAGGATACTTTGCCTCTTTCTCTTCCATATGGTGCAGAAATGTGATACAGACCTGGGCATGGTCAGATCGTGGAGAGGAGGCACCAGCTCTAATTTAAGGTTTGAGCTTGGAAAGCATCTTGAAGCAGTAGCACTCTTGTTCTCATTTCCAAAACCCCTTTGCCTGAATTGTCCCTTTCCCCCAGATGCCCTTTGTGTTGGTCCACCTTCAACAACCTGTAGGTAAAGTATTAACTCCCAGAGGCACGGCTGTCAGAYAGCCCTAGTTGTGGTTAACATTTGACCCTCAGGCACCTGGGGCAGGCTCGAGGTTATGACTAGGCAGCATGTTGGGTCTCARAGGGAGGCCGTAGGGAGCGTGTTTATTTGATGAGGCACCTCTTATAACTGCACTGACAGTCTCCTAGCCTGCAAAACATCTTCCCAGATGAGGAAGACGTGTTGAGGTCCTGATGAGACAAAGCCCTCACCCTGCTCTGGCTCCACAGGTAGCACCTAATAGGCTTGATGAGCACCTACTGCTAGGCTTCCTTGTCCCTGTTTTCTGTGAAGAAAGGCACAGAAATCCTAGGGTGAAGAGGAGGAATTGGTAAAGAGGTGCAGCCAAGGGAATAGGAGCTGCAAAAGTCTCTGGAAAATCAGAAAAGCGAGTCATGTGCCCACACAAAATCCTTCCAGGGATTTGCAATCACATGCAAATGCTTTGTGGTGCAAAACAGAAAACCCCACGATCTCATCTTACTCTCTGTCCCACTACCTCTCTGCCTGGAAAAACTGAGATGCTTATAATGAGAAATATTGGGTTCTAATTATCATCTTCAGAGAGCTTCTCCATCCCAAGTCACCCTCTCTGAAGAGGTAATTTCAAGCAATGATTAAAATACAAAGATTCTCCTCTGATTCTGTGCACCTAGAAGAGTGCTCTTCATCTGCTTCTCAAACCAATAAGCTAATTTCATTTTCACCCAGAGCAAAGGCAAGGGATTACCTGGGTGGCTATGGTGGAGATAAACTGCGAGTGGTCATAGACCCATCCATGCTTACAGGGCTCAATAATCGAGTCATTTTCTGGTTGCAGAGAGGAATTGAGCAGGAGGTAAAACTGAGGCTGTGAGAACATCTCACAGGACCTGAAGGTGCCATCAGGCTCCTGAGGGATACTGATGAGTAGGAGCTCCTCTGTGGTGAAGTTCACAAATGCCTCCTGGTGTGGAATTGCGCAGTGATGAGAGGGAGTAGCAGCAAGAAAGTTGTGCAGCAGGAAATGCATGGGAAGATTGATTCTTGGGAAGCAGAGGAGAAGCAAAATCAAGATCTGGAATCGGCCAAAGCCACCAATGTCCAGCAAGAGATCTTCAAATTTCATTTCTTTTCTGTGGAGTTTGCTCATTCGAAACAGCTAAGTACCAGGGAGCTTGGAGTGGTCTCTGTCCTTGGAGCTTGACTTCATATGGCTTTTTGTACAGGCACTTCTTTGGACTTTGAGACCTTGCTGAAAGGTTCATATTCCCACGGTCACATTCTACATTTGGAGCAGATCCAAATAAATCATCCTGCGTGCACAAAGCACAACCATATCAAGTGGACACAGCACGAGGTGTCTTTTCTTTTAGTGGCATTTTTTTTAGAGCCCTCATGTTTTCTTTTTTGAGCGGGAGACCCATGGTAGGGAAGAAGGCTATGGGAAGCGCTCTGTTGAAGCGCCATCATTTCTGGCCTGGGGCTACCATGCACCATCCACTGCCAAGGGTGCTGTGACCGGCTTTATCTCAGATGAGCAGCTCACCAGCTGCCTGAGATGGACCATGACAAAAAACACTGCTGTGACAGCTCCAGATACCCCAGGCCTRTTAAAATTGCCAGGAGCTGCATAACCTCGTTCCTGTCCAGCAGAGACCTTGCTGGAGGATGACTAACACTTCAGGACAAGGTACTACCAGGGTAGACTGACCTCTCCATCAGGAGCCTGCAGGACTTGACGTCTCTTTCTCAGCTCTCTTGCCATATCAAGACACAAAACACAGGCAAACTGTGGCTGCAAGTGCTCTGGATAGGCTGGACACACCGCACAGATGCTGGGAATAACCCTCCCCAGACCATCACATGCCAAATTTCTTTGGGGATTGGCACCACACACAGTGAGCAGGGGCAGCACCCAGTTGTTGTCCATTTAAAGCCTAAATAACCACTTTTGGAAGCTGAGCATGCACAGGAGACACGAGGATGCCCGAGAAAGCCTTTCCTAGGACACCTTGTTGCAGCTGGATGGCCCAGCTGAGCATCACCTCGATCTCACGTGCTGTGATCCGAGCAGAACTCCATTGGTACGTGCTTGCAAGGCAAAGGAAGCCACGCCGTGGCCTTAGGAGATCTTTGCTCTTCTCAGCATTCACGTTTAACTAACGTATTGCCCCCATCTTGGGACAAGAAGGAAATTGGAGTGAGGGGGCACCAGACAGCCCTGTGCCTGCAGGGTTATAGTTTAAGCTGAAGTTGAACTAAAGGGCAGATTGCTTTTCTTCATCACTACTCTTCTAAGAGCAAGGAATAAAAATGCTCATTGATTCTCTTTTACATATTTAAGCTTTAAAGCAGCTCTAGCCTGTTCATCAGAAATGCAGTTATACTTCAAAGCCTAGCAACTCCTGGGGCTGCAATTCACACTGCAATTGCTCAAAATGTATGTTAGTGGATTGCAATTTTTTTTTTCCAACCTAGAGGTATTCATTTAACTAGTTTAGTTCATTCAAATTCATTTAACACATCCATTTAACTAGTTACTAGCTTTAGTTAATGTCCAACACGTGTGCTGGATGTGCAAGTGGTGTGGCCTACCATGCCCTGCTGCTTGGCTCATTAGGCTCAGGACCTAACTCAAACTCCCAGGCTATGATGACAGTGGGCTGATTCCCTGGCTCCGGTTTCACATACAAAAACCTAAAGAATTGATTTTTTTTTTTT
>PTEX01000288.1:260311-326936 GCA_003342815.1 Eudromia elegans
CTCCCTCTCCCTCTCCCTCTCCCTCTCCCTCTCCTTCTCCTCCTCCCTTCCCTTCTCTCTTTCCCTTTTCAGAATACCAGTTAAGGTAGAAGATTCTTAAGGTATTTCATCTATTTCCCTCATAATTTTTAATGCTTTGCCAGTAACAGAGAGTGCTTTTATAGAAAAGTTTTAACTTAGAAGAACATCACTAAATAGAAATCCCAACTGCCCAATATGTTCCAAAGGTCACCTATGGGATGTGAAAGGCTTTAGGGCAATCCTACCCTGAGCAGCATGACTCCAGACTAGGGAGAAGTGTTCAGATTCCCAGAAGTTATGGAGAGGAAGAACATCGAACATTATCCACAGATCCAGGAGAGGAACAGCTCCTCTCACTGTCACTGCAGATCAGCTGGAGGGCAGACGAGTCGGTTGTGTGCGGTCACTTATGTTGCATTTTTCTCCTCTGCAAAAGCTGCAGACTCTGAAATTCCTCCCTTCAGTTATGCCCGACAGCCATAAAAATGTGTGGACCCTGTTACGAGCACTTGGCTCTGCCCACCAAGTTTGGACCCTACGGGACTGTCTGTTGGTGAGGACGAGACTAGAGCAGGGTCCCCACAGCACGGAGCTGCCCTCAGCTCATGCAATAGAGCTCATAGATCTTCATTTCCTTGAGTAAGGGGGAAGTGCGGGTTTGCCCTTCTCTCAATAAAACTGGGGGGAAAAGATTTCTCCCTGACTAATACTTTGGGCTGAATCACTGCCTTGCAAGAGCAGCCCTTCCCAGCAGCACAGGTGACATGAAAAGAGAAAAACGGGTCCATAAACGGCTCGAGAGAGGGGAGCGCCTAGGGAGGAGCTGGCAGGAGGGCTCCGGCTGCAGCCCCCTTGGCTCACGCTGCCAACCTGCCCGGCCGTGCTCACTGCCGGCGCTGCTCAGCCCTTCGTGCCCTTTGCAGAGGGGTGCAAAGGTGGAAGCATCGTGAGGCTCGAGAAGACATAACGTACCCCTCCCTAAAGCAGGGCTCACTTTGATTAGGTTGCTCAGGGCCATATTGGACATCTTGCCGTGTCTAGTGGCCATTTTCCATTTCCAGGAAAGCATCAGCCTCTCACCTTAGTCCCCATCAAGATTTGTGGTTGTTCCAGCTGTTTCTTAACACTCTCAGCAACCCCGGTGTGACCGGAGCTGCCCACTGGCTTTGAGCCTCGTCTTCACCCCAGCTGTGGCTCACCCTGTACTGACGCCAGCCCAGAGCCCGGGTGGTTCCTGGTCACTGCTTGCTCTCCAGCCCTGCTCCAGGCCTGGCGTCTGAGCCAAGAGGAAGGGAGGCTTGAAAGCCTGAAATGTTTTGCACACCCTACTGCTCCCTCCTGCGAGCCCTTCCATGTGAGTGCAGCCTCGTGCCCATCTCCCTGTGCTCGGGTTTCACCTTGCTCCTGGGATGGGCAGCGGCCCTGTCACACCGTGGCATGCAGGACAAGGACTGTCCTTACCTGCGGGTTCATCCTTGTCCTTAATGCCACCTTTTTTTTCCTCTGCCACCACCCTGCCTTGCTCTGCACTCAACCATGGAGCAAGACACTACGGACTCTTCTGCATTGGCAGGGACAGGGCACCTCCTATGCTGGAGGAGCCCAGTCAGGAAGAAAGCAAGGCAGGCAGGAATCAACACCAGGCTCCATCGTAACGACGCCCGTTCTTGTGGTACTTCTGCATCCCATCGGGACCCCTGATAAATGGGAAAAGACTCCAATGAAAAGATAGACAGGCTTTTAATGGCATGATCAAGAATCCCCTTTTAATAACAAATCTAATGACAGCTGTGTCAGATATGAACAAAAAAAAATGGCATCATCATATATATATATATTTTTAAGACATGATTTGAAATTACAACAAATGCCAGGTGGATCTGTACACAGACAGGGCCTCTGTGATGCATGCCAGACTTTATGGCCAAGAAATTTGCCATGCATTTGAACCCGGTTTTGGTTCCTTGGTTGGAGTTGTACATTCGGTTTGCAGTGTGTAAACATTCTAGAGCTGCTTTCCTAAAGAATGAAAAGGAAATGTGGAGAGAGACGTAGCCTTGAGACCCAGTTGCATTTCCAGGCAGGCAGTACCAAAGGAGCAACAGTCCTGTCTCCAGGCCTAAAATCCTTGTCAGGCCAAGTCAGAGACGGTGCGCCGGGTATGACGTCTCGAGCGCAGAGCCACATGCTGTTAACAGGAGATACACASAAGTATCTGCATTTGCAGCTTGAATTCCCATCTGGAGAAGCAGCAGCCCAGGTCCCGCAGCGGCAGTGTCACCAGCGCCGGGTTTCACACCGGCTCTTGCGCCTGCGCTCTTCTCCTGACGCCCAAGTCCTGCGGAGCTCTTCTACCCCCCCCATGAGCAGTCACTGTCTGAGCAGCCACCAGCCTGAGCACCAAGGAGGCACCAGCCCCGGCTTCCTCCAGGGATGGCGTGCGGGTCGCTGCGGCCACGGCGGTGGCAAGGCCAGGCAGCCCA
The DNA here is from genome assembly GCA_003342815.1 of Eudromia elegans. Lineage (NCBI taxonomy): Eukaryota > Metazoa > Chordata > Aves > Tinamiformes > Tinamidae > Eudromia > Eudromia elegans. Next base: position 262,816 of record PTEX01000288.1, read on the forward strand.
GAGGCACCGCGGCTGCCGGCGATGCCGCCCCAGCGGCACCCTCACCGGCGGGGAGATGCTGCCTTCGGAGCCGCCTCTGCTTTGGAAGCTGAGGGCGGGAGGGTTCTCACCGTGCCTCCTCCGGAGAGCCCACCCGTGGGTTGGCCGTGGTAGCTCTTTTCCTTCTTCTTGCGGAGGGCCCCAGCACCCACCTTAAACCTGTTTTCCACATATTTGCACCTTTGGAAACACATGGGAGAGTGTTCCCCCTGGTAATCCCGCACACCCGTCTGCACGATGCCGGGCCTGCTCCTTGTTTTGTGGCCAAGTCTGCCTCACACTTGGCAGATATTCAGGGGGGACCATCCTGCAGGGAATACACACTGACTTTCTAGTGAGAATTTGCTACAGGAGGGAAATTAAGAACAAGGGCTCAGGAGAGTTATGGTATAGAAATTGGTTTTGGTGCCTACACCTGGAGCATTTCACGGGATCCTGACTGCGTCTGGGATTATGGCACCATTACTGCCTGTAACTGGCCTAATCCTTGGCCCAACAAAGACGCAACCACCAAAGCTCATGGAGATGCTGCCAAATTATCTTCTCATCATCTGCCTTTGCCACCACTGACAGTGCAGTCCCAGCCCCACAGAGCTCATCAACAGGCTGAAGAAAGAAAGGAAAAAGCCCACTGAGCAGGCAGCAGAGAACCTGGGGCCACTGAGCAGCAAATTCACATGCTCCTTCCCCACACAGTCAGGAAACACACACCACGGTCAMAGCTGGTTGCAAACCCTGCTTCGAAACCCCAGCCTGTGGTGGTTTGAACGGGGACAACTTCCAATGAAGCCAGAAACCAAATTTGCCACATCCACAAAGGGACTTTTAGTGCGTTCACTGGGACATCATGAACTTGACCACAGACGAGTGAGGTGTGCGGTAAGGTGGGCATCGATGTCTGTGCACACAAAACAGGGATGGGATCATGCCAGGGGGTCAGGAAACTATGAAAGGGAGGAAAGAAATGTGCTAAGGAACCGATGAGCAGCTGCTGGAGCTGGTCAGGCCATAAATAGATACTTAGCCACCATCTTAGAGCGAATCTATGCTGAGAAAGCACCTCTGCTTTGGAAAGGAGGAACACCATCAAGCGTCTTCTTGCCCCTACCCGATCTGCCTTGGCGGAAGGCGCACCACCACACACAGCCACGCTCACACTGGTCCAGGGCRGCCACCCGCGACACGTCCCACGCAGACCCGCGCGCCAGTCCCGCGGCTGCTGAGCTCTGAGGGCAACAGAGGCACTGCCGGGTACCCCGGCGCTGCTCCGTGCCCTGCTGAGGACCAGGCGCGCGGCGCCACGTGGCTCTTCCCACACAGCGCGGACGCTGCACGGCATCAGGGCACCTTCGGAAGGCAGCAGACTCCTCTTCAACCTTTAGCCACTACATACAATGGGCACTACTTATATTGTTATTATAATATATATATATTAGAATATTCCTTACTTATAAAGGGCAAGCGAAGCTTCCTGCCTCTCACAAATTTCAAGCACAACTGACTCAGAAGGGTCTCCTACCAAGACATCTTTTGCACCAAGACAAGCAGGAGTGTACAAGCTGCTGATGAATCATTTAAGCCTCTCCTGCCATCTATTCCAGTCCATGGCATTAGTGTGCCCAGCACCATTACTGTTTCTGCTCCTTCTCATATAAGCTGGCCTTCACACTGGTACATGGCTCCTGGCCAGGCAAGAGCCAGCAACTCTTTATACCAACCAACATTATCCTGTCCTCTCAACTGGCAGATGAGAAAGCAGGCTGGGTTTTTTGAGAGACCCCAGCAAAGCGTAACACATAGCAGCACGGCTGCTCAATGTCATGATGTTAGTCTCTAGGACGCTCTTGCTCCCAACACACGCACAGGGCCCCACAGTGCTGGACCTCAGGCATATCCCAGAAATCCTGTCCATTCCTGCCACCATCCCTTTGCTGCATGCACAGTGCTGCGCTCCAGAAGCGGCGTCTGAGCAGCCCTGTGGGCCCTTGGGGCTCAGCAGAGCCTGTGCACCAAGTTTCATCGCTGTTTCTGAGAGGTGGCAACCCTTGGGTCCTGCCATGCCACAGGAAGACTGGACCTTCTGCCTTATCCCTCAAAGATCTAACTTCTCCCTAATAAGACAGACCTTCCTCCAGTCTCCTATGGTTGCCCCAACAGGACAGGAGCCCTCCCAGGCTCCTTGTGGGATAAGGGCAGAGGACAAGACCTAGGCGAGCTGCTAACCGTCTTGTGGGGCAGTTTTTCACAGCAGGGAATGTAACCTCTGGCTCCAGCTGCATGTCAGAAATCCCTCCAGATTGGAGAACACACGGTGGGACAAGGAGCTTCTGCAGGCAGTGTGCAAGCCCAGCAGTGTCCCCTGGGGCTGCACTCACTGCTGAGCAACCAAAGGGCAGACCCTTGAAAATGAGAGCACGGGAAGAGATCCAGAGCAGATGCAGAGCTTTCAAAGAACCCCTCCTGGCACCCGAGCCATGGAAGAGGCCACCAGCAGTCCTCCTGCAGCACACTGGCTGCTACCAGAGGGCTGCAAAGCCAGGTCTGGATGAGGCAACACTGTGTGACTGGATTTGCTGGGAAAACACGATTGTGTGGAGCCTCTCTTGACAGGCAGCAAACGTTTTATTCACTTGGCCAGCAAAGCCCAGCCCTGAGGATACTATGAAAATTAACTTCAGTGAAGGAATGAAAGCGCTATGAAGCCCTTCTGTGATCTCCAGCCAAGATCACAGCACTGCCCACCACTAGGAAGGGGAACAGGTCCAGAGCTCCAAARCACTGGGACACGCTGGGACAGTCAGACCTTGCAGGCATTTGGAACTTTGGAAACCTTTCAGGGACAGCCTCCAGCAGCTCCTGCTCTGGGTATCTGGGGAGAAGGCATCGTTACAGCCAGACAACTTCTGCCGCTCTCAGAGCTCACGGTGCAGCCATCTCTCATCCCAAATGATGAGTGGCAGTTCCATGTCATGGAGACCACGTCCTGCTCCCCTCCATGCCAGCTGCAGCTGGCAAGCAGGGCAGCTGATGGTATGACCACATGGAAGGGTGGATGGATGGATGGATGGATGGATGGATGGATGGATGGATGGATGGATGGACAAATGGAGATGCATGGATCACGGACACTCTCCCAGATGGCTGTGGGACCAGCTGTAGCTTCAGTCTACCCCGTCCACACCTGAGGAAAGGCTGATGTCTTCTGCCTTGGAAATCTTTCACCGGCTTTCAGAAATCTGTAGGACTTGACTGGTGACTCTCCACCATGTGACCACTTTGGCAGGTGTCTTGCAGGAGCACAAATCTTGGACATGACATTGACTGCATCAAACCAGAGGGATGTTACCCTGGTACTCTCACCACACCCTGTCTGCTCTCTGTGGTTGGGATACGGCAGAAGGGTATCTTAGAAGACATCCAGGTTTCTCAGAACACCTTTTAATAGGAAAAAGTCCTCGCATTTCTTATGAGAGGTTTCACTGGCTAATGGCTTTGCAACCAAAAATCTCTTCTATTCCTGAACTTGCTTTTATGTGCTAGATAGAAGAGCCCTGTTCTGGGAGCTTCCTTCCTCATACAACACAGACAACTTTCTTCTAAACCTTCCCTTGAATAAATACATTGGTTGTGCTTCACTAGCCTCCCACGAGGAGGCAGGTTTGCTAATTGTGTAGAGTCAAACAGTTCAATATCTTTCTTTTTGGCATGTGCATACAAGACCTGGCTGGAATGGCCTGGTAAAGACTTCCCTGACCATGTCTGACTAGCTGAACACTCTAAAGTGAACAATCTTCCCACAGATTAATAGGACTGTCATTATGGTTCATATATGTGGAAGAAACTGTGTTCCGGCTTACACTGTCCTCTAGTTTCTAAACATGCAGGGCATATTTAGGGTGTAGTTTGACCCGCTCTTCACAACTACATGGAGGCACAGTGCCCTCAGCAGAAGTGGACACACGTCCTGCCCTCTTTTTCCCCCACTTCTGGCACAAGCATCTGTGCCATCTGTGCTGGACCACACTGACAAACTGACCCTGCAAACCAACGTGTGTGTTTTCACACTGAATCCACATTTTCCACCCTCCTCACCAAAGAGCCGACACATGATAAGGGAGGCAGGACTGTGCAGCAAAGCAGACAGGGCTTGGAGGAACTGTCGCTGTTGATGGCAACGGCAGCTCAACTCCTCAAACCACAACCTGGGCTGAGAGTTTCCAATGCCCCTGTGCAGCGATGAAGGCCGGGATCTGGTTTTAGACTAGAAGCTCTGCTTCTTACTCTACCCTCCAACTTCTGTGCCAAGCAACAGACACCTTGACCTGCACAAAACAAACTATTAGCATTGGCAACACTGGTACCATCACATATTGGGTGACAGACAATGTGTAATTCCCATCATCTCTTTCTAGGTATTTCCCTGCTCAGATGTCAAGGGAGTCCTCCTAGCCACACCATCACAGCTCGCATACTCCTCCCCAGAACAGCTCCTAAAGATGGGACCTGCTTCAGGATTCCTCAGGTGCCATGACTGTGAGTATGGCTGCCTATATACACACATATACGTTCAAATGAATCGAGTTGATTACTGTCCATATTCCTCCATCATCATCTTCCTCGGTCATCTGCAGTTGTTTACTGAGTTTCAGGTGCAGGAATGGGTAAATAGAGAAGCCATGTCTTCATCCTGCCTTTGCCTTGTCAAAGCCTTTTTTTTTTTTGGCACGACAGTGCATGAAGCCCAGAGTATTTGGGTATTTGTTTTTGCTTACAAGACACATGAGAAATTTTGCTACTACTATGAGATCTCATCAGACTCAGACTCRTATTTCTGTGTCAGTCCTCCTGCTTCACACTTGCAAACCTTCTGAATGAATCTGGGGGCTAAAGAGTCAGGATTGAGTTCTACGTGAGACCTTCGCATCTGCTCTGGTAACGCTGCTGTTTGAAGAGCACAGCCCTTTCAATCCTGTTCACATGCTTGGGTCTCACGCAAGACGTGGAAGAGCTGAGCACTCAAAAAGAGAAAGACACAGACCCAACTCCCCCAACCTAGTCAGCGCAGCTCTAGGTTGGAGATGCTCAGGAAGCCCCAGGCCTGCCAGAAAACCTCCCTTGGCAAAGCAGCAGCTTTTAGGCATACTACAGAATAATGACTTCCCTGCCTGCTCTGTAGGGGAACTTCCAGCCACGGTGCCCAAACTGACAAACGCCAAGAGTGTGACAACAAAACACAAGGAATTTAGGTGCAAGGGTCACCYGAGCTAAAGGCATCTGGTGACTATTCCCATCCTCAGGCTGGAGCTGCTGTGCTGGGCTGCAGACCCACMGCATTGACCACGCTCAGCTCTGGGGGCCCCCGGGAGACGCAGGCTCCACGGTSTGCAGCGCAGGCAGGAGCGGCTGAGGCCTGCTGCCCTCCGCCTCCCTCAGCGGCTGCTCTCGATTGCCCGGCAAGCTGCAGCCCCTGCGCCCCCCTAAATCCCGCCTCGCCCACGCGCCTGCTGCGCGTGCCGCGGTGTCGCCGAGCAGCGACGCTGGACTCCCTCCTCTGTGGGACGTCTTGGAGCAGGCAGTTGCTGAGAGCGTCCCACAAAGCTTGTCTATCCTCCCGGACCTGCTGGCACAGCCCCCTGAGGAAAGGTGAGCAGAGCCCCCCTGCAGCCCTCCCCTGCTCCCCTTGGCTGAGCCCATGACGATCCCTTGCTTGTGCGGGTGGCAGGAGGTGAGCCAACACTCAGGGKGAATGGTGTGGCTAGGACTGATGTTCTACCACCAAAGAGAGCAGAGGGAGCTGCCTGGCAGACAGGAGCCTTCCTCTGCAGCAGGCCTCACTCTCATCCTCTCTGCTCCCGTTTCCAAAGCCCGGGTCGGCGCGTGGTGTCAGCGACGGCTATTGCTAACAGAGAGAGGAGGATGCCAAGGGAGGGAAGAGGGCTGGGCACTGGGCAGGCGGCCTGAGTCACTGCTGGGGGCTGTGCATCAGCAAGCGTCAGCGGGGACAGGGTGCTTCCCTTGAAGGAGGCTCCGTGGCTCAGAGGCGCTCAGGCCCGCGGGAGCTGCTCGCGACAGTGTGGGGTGAGAGTGAGTGAAGCGCTGAAGTTCGGCTACTGCTATACACCTGCGGCTCCCGCGTGGAAGGCTGTGCTGCAGCATCTCAAGTGTAGCCTATATGCAGAAGTTACCCAGTCTCTTGGGCTGGCAGAAGAAGATCATTATCTGGCAGCTGCCTTACTTTCCGGGGACGCCTGCTTTCCTTTGGTTGCTGGACTTTGAGTCTGTTTTTTCCCTCTTTGTCCCTTTTTGGCTGCACCAGGTGAGGGCAGGGAGTCTCCTGTTGGCCCTAGGGCTTGTGCCTGGGGTGGAGGTCGGGGGGAAGGTGGGACTCGCTGAATACCAGTCCCCAGCTTACGTTGTCGACAAGGAGAAGGGCTTTCCTTCCTAGACGGTAACTGGCTCTTGGGGGTAGCAYTGGGGTTTCTTGAAGGAAGGGCAGGGCTCCGAGGAGGGGCACAACTAGGTCTCCGTGAGCCGCTTCGTGGAGGAAGAGCAGTGGAACTTGGTGAAGAAGGAAGTCGGCTTTGTGTCTGCGATGATCGGGAGTCACTGGGGACACTTCCAGCTGGTCTCTGTGCSTGGAGCCTGCAGGGAAAGAGAAGAGGATGAAGACTTGATGCACTGGGCTATGGGCTACTGGTAGCATTGGCATGCCTGCTGCTGGACGATCACAAGGTGCCTCCAGCAGTAAGAAAGCAAGATCTCTGCTTTGGGCACAAGCCAGATCGCAGCCACATTGTTTGGCCTCTGATTATATCTCTGCTGGCAAATACACCAACCCAAACAGGCTTTTTACCTCGCGTCTCTCAAAGGGCAGGATTTGTTGAACCTRTGGCAGGGTCCAGTAGCACTTCTGCTCCTGGACTTGATGTTCAGCCACAAGGACAGGTGGAAGGTCAGACACTAGGGTGCATGGGGAAAGGCTGAATTCAGAAGACCCAGCTCTACCTACRTTCCCATATTCACCAGTGAGATGGAAACCTCTGGAAAGAGCCAGATGCAGGGACATTTATGAAATTTAAACCCTCTGAAGGTGGCCCACATTGTCCGAGGTCACCACCACTGCCTCTGTGTGTATGTTTCTTCCTCTCTTGAGCTTTTCACATGTTGGTTGTCTTCTGAGGCAATTGGCTCTTTGGGACATCCACTATACACAGTGGGACAGCCAGCACAGGCGTACTTCCCTGTGAGGGTGCCAGAGCCCTGGGACAGGCTGCCCAGAGAGGTTGTGGAGGCTCCTTCTCTGGAGATCTTCCAAACCCGCCTGGATGTTGCCCTGTGCCCCGTGYTCTGGGTGTCCCTGCTGGAGCAGGAGGTTGGACTAGGTGATCTCTAGAGGTCCCTTCCAACCTCAACCATTCTGTGATTCTGTAATAGGCCTCTTGGAGCCATGTAGGTGTAATTCAGGGAAGGTTTAGGCTTATCTGTCATTCCTGGGTCTGTTCCCTGATGGATCTCTCTCTCAATCACACAGAAGTAGAGCCCAAACCAGACTGGGCTCTTCATGGAAAATCCAGGGGCCACTTATGAACTCTGCAGCCCTTGCAGTAGCCAGGACAGGTCTCCCTACAGAGACGAGGTCATGCCAATCGTGCCACATGAGTTCAGCTGAAAGCTGAACTCAGGAAGGATCCACTATTAGTAGTACCAAACCATGATAAGGTTTTCATGAAAGGATGGAAGGAGCGTGGTAGAGAAGAAGGACCCAAAGCCAGAACAAGTGAAGAGGGACTTGACTCTTTGGCCAGACTGTGTTCAAGAAACTGTCTATTTCACACACAGGTGAGCTGAAATGATTGCAGGAAAGAGGACAGGTGCAAAAAGCCATCACTATGATTCCTGAGCAAGTCTAGCATTTTTTGTTACTCAGTCTTGGCCTTACCTGTAGGCAGCAGCTGCCTCTTGCAGGGAACTACACAGCACTGGCATGGCGATGGCCATGGAGCCCTCAGACCTCATTGTCTCTAGCGGTGATTTCATCGGTGTGATAGGCCGAGGAATTCTGCTCTTTGTGCTTATGTGTTTCTCTGCTTTGCTCAGGAGGGCAGCCTTCTCCTGCCCTGCCTTCCTTGGGATGGAGTCATCAGAGTCATGGGTATCCTCCTCAGAACCCGTGGCTGAAAGCGTTTCTGAGGCCCGGCGCCGCTCATCGCTGGAGGATGCAGAGGAGGAGGCCCCCGAGGCCAGCCTAAGGAGACGGTTTTGCCTCTTCTCCATCACTAGGCGAGCCAGATCAGGTTGTTTCGCCCTCTTATAAAGCCTGTCTTTGGCTGAGAGTGAAGTTGAAAGGTCTGAGCCAGTGTCCTCCTCAGAGAACAAAATGGGTATCCGACTCCTATACYTGGATGCCAGAGGTCTCCTGGGGCCCAGCTGCGGTGTGTCCAGGGGAATTTCTGCTTGCTTAAGGTGTTCTGTAATGGGTTTAGTCTTCTCCAGCTCATGCTCCCTGGGAATGGTCTTGCCAGGCTCTTCCAAATCTAGTGGGGGTGCCACTTTGTCAGAGAGCTCCACCTTGTCCTCAGGAGGCTTTGCTGTGCCGGCTGTTTCTGGCGTGATTTCAATGGGATTAGCTGAAAGTGCACAGCTTTCCGTCTCTGCCCCTTCGAGGCCGGAATGCATGCTTCCGTTCTCTACCAGCACCAGGTTTTCCTCCACCTCTTCTTCAATAATGACCTCTTCAAAAGGACCAGTGGGGCAGTAATCCTCATGCCTCATCAGTTGGCCGCTGGAAGACATGACATTTAAGTGGGTCTTTTCAGCAATATGCACAAATGTGCGCTCAACTTTGGTGAAAGGGGAGGAAGTTGTAGCCACTGCCATAGGAGGCTTTGGTTCAGACTTAAGGACAGAGGACAGGGTTCCTGGCTCAGATACATCTAACTGGCTACCCATAGGTTGTGGTCGCTCGCTCTGAGGTGTTAGAGCAGCAAGAGTCCCCAGATCAACTTCTGGAGCCAAGTCTGTGGTCACCGGAGACTTTTTCAGATCACCYGGTGAAAAGAGCACTAGTGTTTTTGAGCCTTCCTCCAGCTCCAGATCCCCATCAGCAGTGGAAGCTCGACCCTTGGAGCCCTTCTGGTCATCAGCCAGGAGAGTGGATGGTGCACACTCCTGGCTGCGCTCTGTGCTTTTCTGACTCAAGTCACTGCTGGAGCCACTGTGCATATCRATCTCGTCCCCTACTTCCTCCTCTTCTTCCTCTTCCTCCTCCTCCTCTTCCTCCTCTTCTTCTTCTTCCTCTTTACCATTGATTTTGAGGTGAGGTTCAAGGGGTTTGCAAGGAGCGGTAAAGACAACGTTTGAGAAGTCAACTTTCTTTATCCGCTGCGGGGCCTTAGGCTTTTCCCAATAGTCTGACAAATCTTTTTTGAAGTCTTGATAAGGCAAACTTAAAGGCACCGCCTTGGGCAGACCATTCATTTCAAATGACTTCAGTGAATATGCCTGTAAAAAGAAAAATRTGACAAAAGAGAACAGTTAGTAAGCAGACGTTGCAAAAACATGCGGAACAGCAGTGGGAAACACCAGTGGGAAACACTTAGTCCATCAGTCATTTGATCAGTGCCAGAGTTAGGCCCYGAGATTCACCGAGACGCTTCTCAGCACGGAACCTGCCAGAGGAGTTTCTTGTTAGCAGTTCTTAACCTAGACCTGAAAGAGCTGTTTACAAACAATTCTTGGGGGCTTTTGAGGGTTTCCCAGTCTTTTGTATCCCATATTCTCTCTTTCCTTACTGGAGCCATTTGGCAACACTTTGTTATGCYCAGGCTGCATTGAACTGCTCTAAAATTTGAAGATTTGAAGGAGCCTCTCTACAATAAATGTGCTTCCTAACCACTTTCCAATACTGAGGGTAGTACTCTTTATAAGTCTTTTGTGCTCAATCTCATTATTCATCCCTCTCTCCTGTTTCCTCTTCCCTCTGGGAACTCCTAGCTCTGTTTTCTATGGGTTTTACTCCTCAYTCTTTCCCTGGTCCTCCACTAAAATGATCATTAGAGTAACTCATGAATGCTGACACTGAAGTATCTTTATAGCCTCTAGCAGGTCCTACCATTAGAGCAGGGTAAGGACAGAGGAGCTCCTTGTCTGTCTGAGCTGCTGACGGGAACCTTCCTCCAGCTGTGGCCTGTGGAGCAGATGCTGTCCACAGCACTTCAGCAGTTGCCTCTGACATAATTGCAAATAAGAGCAATAGAATAAACATCCATATGCACACACAGCACCAAACGAGTGGGTTGGTGCACCAAACAAAATAACGAGCAAATGGCCGTCAAAGTTAACCTCATTCCTAAGGGGTTGTAAACAGCAACCTCAGTGGAAGTACTTCACAGAATGAATTTTTATAAAACCATTTAGATCACCCTTCAATTAAGGAGGCTGGGAAATGACAGCCTCTCCCTCAGCTCAAGCAGGTGACAGATAATGCACCACATGTCACCTTTGGAAGGTCCTAATAACCAACAGAAGGGCTCAAAACACTGGCTTTTGAAATGACATTTTACAGACTCAGAAGATGTTTAGATTATAAAAATATTTCTGCAGTTCAAAGCTCTTCTGTCATTAAAGCAGGAGTCAGGTTCYGAGGACGCTGGTGTATCAGCCTGAGCTGAGCTCCCCTTGACCCATTCTGCTGCTTGCCGCAGGACGAGAGCTCTCCAGTTTGCCCTGGTAACATGGGACGTCCTGCTGTAAGCAAAAGAAATTACCCACTTGGCTTCCTCCCTCAGGTGGTTCTTGGAGCCRATACTTGGCATTGTACTGAGCTCCCCACTGAAAAGATACCCCTTTGCCAACCACACTTCACCTGCTGCTCTACCTCACCCCATTCCCTAGGTGCTGTGCTTGGTGGTACAGCTGCAGGGTACCCCTGCATACACCTTATGCAGGGCTGCAGCACCACGGCTGGCTGGAACCGTCAGGCATCAGACCATGATTCAGCCTTGGCATCTTGTCCGGTGGACCGTTTGAGCATCTTTAGTCTGCTTTTTCCTGACCAGCTCTTTTGCAACACATCAGAAGCGTTTTTTTGTTTTATTTTGTTTTGTTTTCCTGAAAGGCAAAAAGAGTTTTGAGTGTACATATAGCACTATGCAATGGGGCCCTGTCTGCTCTGGTTTCCCTTTGCTGCTGTTGACTCCTGCTGCAGGCGTCTTGCTAACCTCCATGCAACCCTGGCTGTGCTTACGGGACTTAGCACAGGGGCTGCCTTTCTCTCTGTCATCCCGATTCTCCTGGGGATTTGCCTTTTCCCTGTACAGATACTGCCTGCTAAGCACCATCGCACTGGCAATATCTATAGGAGACTTGGAGTGTTCTGACGGTGCAAATGCGCCACGCAGAGAACCAAAGTGCATAAATAGCCCCTAAAATGAAGAACAAAAAAAAGTTATTCACAAACCCACCTAAAAGAAACTTTACTGAAAAGACAGGTCAATTTTTTTTAACATATATTTTCTTACCTTCACTGCTATCATCATCTGAAAGTGTTAACAGGAAAGAGTCCCAGGGCATCAAAGCCTGAGACTGTCCTCACTGCTGACTTAACATGCCAAGAGCTAAGGAGCAGAGTGATTTAGCCTGTTTCTCACAACAATAAATCTGTGGAATAACATAGGGATAACCTCTGAGGTCTCCAATCCAACCACCACTCAAAGCAGGACCAACTCAGAGCTCGTTGCTGTTGTCCAGCTCAGCTTGAATATGTCCAAGGATGGAGATCCCACAAGCTCTCTGGGCCCCTGCCCTAGTGTTGGACCATCTTCACAATGAAAAAAAAGTTTTTCTTTAATAATGAATTTCTATGTCTAAATTTCTCTTCCACAACTTGTGTCCATTGCATTTCATCCTTTCAGTGTTCACCTCTGAGAAGAGTTTAGAATCTCTCTCTTCCTTGGCAGTTCAAGGAAGAAATGAGCTCCTGTCCTGATCCTTCTCTTCCGAAAGCCGGACAAACCCAGCTCTCTCCGCCTAAGTCTTCTGGCCTCTGTCACCTTGACAACCTTCTGCTAAGCTCACTTGTAGGTCAAGCCCTTGTACCAAGGAGGGCACAACTGGACAGCGCGCCCCCCTCCCGTGTGTGCCAAGAGCATCTCCAACACTCACAACATCGGGGTTCCCTTCCTAGCCCAGTCTTAACTGGGAGACCGCCTGCTGGGCCTCATTTACCTCTTCAGCAAGTGCTCCTTGCACCATGCCTCCATGTACACAAGGATGAGCAGAATCCACAGCAGACAGCCCTTCCCAGAGCCAGGGAGCAAAGGAAGGGAAAACCAGAGCAAGAAACCAAACAGAATAACCCAGCCATCACCAAGGTGCTGCCTTTGATTCTTTAATAAGGTTTTGGTAGTATACAAGCTTTTTCTTTTTCCTTTTTTCTCCCGATTGTCTGGATTAACATACATGGATTTAAAAAAGGCACAAAATCCATTGCACAGCTTCTGTTTTGTTTGTTTTCGATGACATTGCCTGTTCATTGTGATTTCAAGTGTAGGATTTTACAGTACTCTGCAGCATTTACAGCGTGGTCTACATACAGGTAATCAGTGCATGCTTTTATACAGGAGACAGAATTCCAATTCTCTCTCAGGATTTTTATATACACAATAATACAGTGGTTTTCTTCTGAAAAAAAAAGCTTTTAACTGGTCTTGCATGCTTGGTGTGCCAGAAGAATTAGTGCAAGCATATAATACAGTGTTATTGCAGTACAAAAAGGGGGTTCACCTTAGGCTCTAGAGGGATTACATACAGGAAGAATAAAAAGACTCTGGGAAAACAAGCTTTGGACCCCATTAGTCATCTGTGTCCTTCCAAAGCACTCCCTGCTCACCACGGTCTTTAAAGCTACAGCAGGCTGCTTCCCCTCCATCTCCCTGCTGCCCCCCTGCTGAGCTGAGCTTCTGTCCTACCAGGTGATGAGGACTTCAGGTGACTGGAGGCAGCCCTCCTGCTGTGCCTCCTAAYGCTGGAGACCCGCAAGAAGGGGACCTGCCCGAGAGCCGCTGCTTCAGGCAGGCTCCGGGCCCAGCGGATGACKCTTCTCTGACAAAACTGGTTACCTGTGCTTGGGTCTCCTCTCGATATAAATGAACCATGTTCACTTTCTAGTTGAATAAGGGTGGAAAAATGTGGTTCGGACTCTCTCCTGCTTGGCAGCAAGGGAAGTGCAACAGGTGACACAAGGAAATGCAAAGGAAGGATATGCTGGTCCCTGAGATTCTTCATGGGAGCTGGAAAGTCCAAGAAGCAGAAGTCAAGTTCCCAACATGACTTTAATCAYTCTGTTAGGTATGGGAAGAGGCCTTAGTCCTGAGGGATGCAGATGGCAAACAGACTGCAAGAGCTGTAGTCCAATCTTCTAAATAACAGCTTCACTTWGGATACTATCAGGACCTTAGCATATCCTGGAAGTGACATTATCCTCTGCCAACACAGACTAAGCTTATTTGGGACGGGGAGACCTGGCAGGATTTACAGTAATGACTGGAAAAATGAGAATCGGAGTTTCTGAAGCAGCCTTTCTCTTCAAACTAGCATTAGATGAGGTAAAAGTAGCAGGGGTCTTAGAGCTGCCAGGCTTGCTTTCAGGATCTCCATGTTCCAGGAATCAGCACCATAAACGTCAGAGAGATGTTCTTCTTTCCAGCATCTTACCATCAAATGCTTCAGAAGCTTTCTCTTGTTTTATTTGTTTATTTATTCCTTGGTGAACATGACAGTCCAGTCCAATGCTGGGTAAGTGCTCTGTTCCTCCCTATTTGTGCTCTTCATACGTTGTTAGGCTTGTGCCAGTTTTCCTGGCATCTTGGATGGAAGCAATAGCGCGGTAAAGGTGCTACATCTGCCATTTACCCTCTTAAATTTGCACCTACCAGTGTCTCCATCAAACATCAGCACAGAGCTGCTTGCCTGGGGAGACCGGGGGAGCACCTTCACTCAGAAGAGACTTGGAAAATGGCAAGCGACGTGGAAGGAAACGATAATCCAAAGGTTGTTCTAGCCCCTAACTGTAAAGGCAACTTAATAGCAGCAAGAAAGGAGAAAAATTCTGAAAGCCAAATGTCTCCCTTAGTCATAAAAATAACCGCACGGTAGTGGTGCTGAACAGAAACCTGATCTGGCTTTTCTTAGGAAGGACCAAGCTAAAGGGGCCAGAGCCTCAGAGGAATCCTCCTTTGTTGACTCAGGGGTCAGAAGAAATTTGCTCTCACTGCGTTTCATGTTGCCAGATCAGCTAACTGCACTCATAACTAAACTGATGACGGGGTTCTTGGAGGAAGCCCTGGGGATTCTTAGGAGGCAAGTGTGGTAACCAACCTGAAGCACTTTGTGTATGAAAAAATAGAACTTCCAAACAGAAAGCCATTTTCCTCTTAAACGCTAGAAAACATGCACGTGAATGTAAAATGGGGATTGCTCTCAATCCTCAGGTTACATGGTTAGCAGCTTGTTCAAAATGTACATTCATCATAATATTATTTCCTCAATGGTATGAGTAATATAAAGGATTTGCAGTACATCAAATAATGTTTGAACATTTCCCATAAATGAATCTCTGTGCTGTCCCGTGGAACCGCAAACGCAGATCTGTACTACAGTGACCCAGACACAAAGCACATGTTACAAAAATGCAACGAAAAGGAAGATCGTATAGCAATGATCAGCCTTTACACATTTTATTTAATATCYTGACGTTACCCAAAATATATGTTTGCATACTAATAAACTAGGTCCCAAGTGGCATCCTACGGCCAGAACGCTCTCCCAGCAGCTGGTGGCAAACACAGGGGTGCGGGTGCTACGAGACACTGCCCTGCGCGGGATGGGGCAGGCTGTGCAAATCATTCATCGAGTCTCMGTCACGCAGAGCAGGCCGCCTGTGCCGCCCACGTCAGATTCCACCACGTCCTATCTGTCCAAGAGCCCTGTGCGCACGTGGATGCCTGCGGAGCGGCCCGTTGCCACGGCTAGCACGGAAACGCTTCGCTAAGGCCTGACCACGAGCGGCCCTTCGTACTGCACGTGGGCATCAGGAGCAAACACAGGACCTAAATACAACCAGGAAGGGAAGCTCCATCGGAACCCACCCCGATGCCGCTGTGCGAGAAGCCCGCTCGGCTCCCTTTGGGCAGCTCTACAGTAACTGTCATCTCCTCCAGTCATCCAGGGAGGGCAACCAGGCGGCTACAGGGCAACCAGAGCAGGGAGAAGGACACCCCTTGTCCTCAAATCGAGAACTATCTAGGGCAATTTATTCACTAGCAACACCAATAGGAGTTTGCAAATTATTCACGCTTTTCACGAAATGCAACTTCATTTTGCTTCAGCCAGCCTCTTGGAGCCCTTTTTTTACTGCAAAGCAGAACTAGACAAATGCATGACAGCTACTCCACGCAGTCCTTACTTACTTGCCATCAAAGGCAAAGAAGAAAAAAAAAATAAGAAAGAGTTGTCTTATGAATACGCTGGGATTGCAGGACCTTTTCTTATTCCATGTGGGAGATTCTCAGAACGATCCCTGTGCAAGGTAAAGCTCTACGGTTGGCGTGAAGAAACCTTAATTAATAAAATGGGTCATTCACCCAACACATTGGCTTGTCTGTAATAAATCTGGTTGTCAAGAAAGCGCTATGTGGCTGTAGTGCTAACGTGGTGGGATACCACGGAGACCTCCACCTAGGCTAAAGGAAGAGATGCCGGACACACTCGACAGGCGTTCTGGATACACCCCAGCAATCCCTCCGTGTGAGCAGCGGAAAAATCTCCCTCTCTTTTCAATCCTGTACCACTACTAAGCACCTAAATCCCAAATGCACATAGCACTGAACATTAATTGCTGGAGGCAAGAGAGGGACATGCATTAGGAAACAGGGAAAGGACAACCCACTTTTTTCASCGCGGGTTTCTGATCTTCAGTCCAACAGAATATCCTGTTCTTAAGCTACTTGCTAGCAGAGGACTAAAGTTGAAATGATTATGTTTTCTTTCATTCATTTATTTACACAAGATCACAGCACCAAATTCAAATAATGTCCTTTTTTTTTTTTGAGAGGAGAGACCAAGTGGAGCTCCTGGTTATTTGGGGGTCAAAGAAACGCCTCCAAATCTGTTAGATTTGGACTGCAGATCCCCACATGCTGACAATTCCAAGTTCAAGAAACACTGTTCTGTCTCCTGAATTTCTCCCCAGGAAATCAAATTCTCCTGCCTGGCTTCATCCTATGAATCCTCTGAAGAGGATTTACACGCTGCTCTCCTGCTCCAGAGGTCCTTGCGTGGCAAACAGCAGAACTATCTCACGTGGAAAATACAGTGCTCAGGGGATCTTTTGGATGAAGAGGCTATAGCACTATGACTATTAGTCATAAACATAATATATAGCATGAGTACTATGGCTTTTAGTATCCTTTCTGACTACACTCCGGGAAGGCTGAGATGTTATGAAAGCAAATGACAAATGAGGTAGTTAAATGCTCCGCAGTGAACTCTTTGGAAGAAATGCTTGAAGCACAGAGCAGAGCCACCTGCCAAACAGCATTTTGGTTTCCCCCCTCCAAGCGCGCGCAGAGGAGAGTGCTTAGAAAAGGAGATGTGTATTAACTGGCTATAGAGTCATCTTTGGGAAAGAAATACCGTCCAAGTATGGAAGAGTCACTCAACCCCTGTGCCTTGGGAGGAGGGTGAGAGCTGCTGAGGAGAACATTCCTTGTCAGCACCGATCAATCCGAAACAATAGCTCGCTTTCCAGAAGTCCTGTGTGCAAAAGTTACATGTAAAATCAAGATTTTTCACACCAAAAAGGGAAAAAAGAAAAACAAAAAAAGCTTGTCAGGTTTTTAAAAACATCTCATGTAAGACTCAGTTCCTGACTGCTGCAGAAGCTACTAGAGAGCAAACTCTTGGAGCAAGCTGCCCAAATATCTGGATAAGGGAAGAAACGTGARTCTTGTTATACCAAGATGCTTTGATGGCTTAATGCCAGTGACACAGTCTAAGGAAGGGGAGAATCTGTCATTTTCTGTGCCAAACTGAGGAATATCAGTTCTTAGGTAAAATATTCACCACCCTGAGATTTCCACATCAGACAGGGCATGAGAGGAAACCCTAGCCAAAGTTTAGAATTAATGAATCAAGGTACACCTCTTGTTGCACTTGAGTTCTCCTTCTCTCTTGACTGCTTGAAATATCCCTAGTTATGTCTGGTTTTATTTGGATCCCCCTCTCCACTCCCAGGTAGGGGAATTTTTTCCATGCCAGAAACTGTGCAAATGGAAAATGGCCAAGGCCAATGTTCCTCACTGTGCGGCGGAGGTCACGAGTACCAAAAGCCCTTCAAAGCTCAGACAGTGCCTGCTGCCACCCACGCCTGGAGGAGGGAAGGTGTGGGGAAGCTCTTGTGCTCAGCATAGGCCCTAGTAAATGAAAGGCACCTAGAGCAGCTCCCCGAATTCTTCCCAAAAGTCATCTGGATGCAGGGTTTGGAGACCTGAGCTGCCTCTCGCCTTGGGGACCCTTGAGGAATCACCACAGGAACAGCAGAAGCTACAAGGAAAATCTTCCCTTGGAGTCAACATCTTTCATGCTCAAAGACAGCAGCCCACGCTGGAAGGCTGCAGGCTTCCACAAGGACACTTAGCCTGAGGAATAAAACTCTTGGATCAGTTTGTCTCTTTCAGAGCAAATCTTGCAACAGCCTGGACCATCCAAATGTCCAGGTTCAGACCCACCACACAGAGAGACGGAGAGAAAGCAAAAGACGCTTCTCACGATGAAGAACAAGTGCAGAGATGGGACTGGATCACCCCTCTGGCTCCCACAGGACATTTCTTTTTCATATGCTACCAACAGTGAAAGAGGTGATGCAATGTGCAACGTAACTCTTCCACTTACCTGTCCCTCAACACCGGTTAAAATACCCCTGGCAATGGTGAACACAGGTGCTGTCACACATGAAGGAGCAGAAGGGGACGGGTGGGATGGCGTGGGCACAGGGGGTGCCTGTGGGGGAGTCAGAACTTCTGTCCCCTTCCCTCGCACACAGGCCTGGAGCCTTCTGTGTACAACGGCTGTGTGACACTTGCTTTGGGCTTTCTATGGTTTTTTGGGGTGGTTTTTTGATAACTGATTTTTGGATATTTTTACATTTATCATTGAAATCATTATGAAAGACAATCAATATAAGGCATAAAATATAATCCAAAGAGGGTTTTAGACTTGCACTGTGACTGCTTTTAGCATTAATTTATTACACTTCYGTACGTATAAAAAGAAAGCTATTTTCACATTTCTTTAATTTTCCATCTGTAGCTTAGTCGTATGTGGATTCCAAAGTACTTGTTACAGCATTAGATGAAGATGATAAAAAAACCTTGCAAAGTGACTATTTATTAAGCCCTTTTCAAACTAATGTAACAAAAGGATTCCGTTTATTAGCGCTAATTATTTTGCTTGGAATTGACTTTCAGAAGCCAACAGACCATTCTGATTATAACCTAAAACTTCCCCTCAAAGCCAGGCCACAGCAGCTTGTCCCATGGTTCTAGCAGAGAACCCAAATGATGTCTTAACTGGTTTGCTTGAGGAACATGCACACCAACTGAGAGAACCTAAACAGGGGAGGGTATTCAGTGCATCTTTTACTAAGGCATTTCAGTGAATCATCACCCACCTGTGTCTTTCGAATGAGCATCCTGGTTCCATTTGGAGCTTAGCTAATTTATCTGCTATTTTCCAGCAATTCATTCTGTACCTTTGCCCAGCAGGTTAAAGTCTTCCCTGTTCTCTGCAGACTGATATGTCTAAACAGCGAGCATGTCATTTGGTAGTTTTCTCTTTAAGAACAGTCTTCTGCAAGCTCATCCCACAAGATTGGTTTGACAGAAACTCCTATTTCTTTTCCCTTTTCAGGTGATAAAAATCTTTTTATTTTCTTTTTTTCCCATATGGATCCTGCTCTTGATCTCACCAGCACAGAAGATAGCCCTCTTCCTGACTACCACGAAAGACTTGGGCTAGCGCTGAAAGAAGGTCAGGAAATAAGGAGCCCTAACAAGAAATATCCCTGTTTTTAAGTGATACTGGTATGTAAACATGCTTTGTGTGGTTAGCTAGCTTTCAATTTATTAATAATTCTAACGAGACAGAAGCTTCACTGAAGTCTGTGCAAGTCAACTATCAGTCAGACATTTGCTCKTGTCAGAAGAACAGCAGCAAGTTTACTTGGCAGGAGAAGTTTTATATATAATCATGAGTAGTATTAGGTAGATAACTGCCCTTTAGGTTTTTAGATAGAGCTACGTGTGAGCTATTTATTGTATTGGCCAAAACTTTCAGGTTAGAGTTTATTATCCTGTCCTGATATCCAATTATCTTGTTTTATCTTGTTTATTTCCATTTTGTTTCTGGGAAAYTATTTTATTTTCCTATTCCTACAAAACCTCCTTCCTAAAATTGACTGTGCAAAGTGAATATCATTTTTCTTTTCCTTTTTTTTTGAGACCGCCAGTCAAAAATTAGTAAGAGCTACTCATTTCAAATCTCCTTCTTCCCCAAACTCCCCTTTCTCCAGATCCTGCTGCTGCAGTCAAGTCAGCTCTACTCACTATGGGAAAAATGTCCTGCTCATTCCCACCGCATGTCTTTGTAGAGCAGATCCGAAGGAATTAACGTTACAAGAGTGACCATGGGAAGCGACCAGCTGCGGCTCCCCTGACATTAGCAGGTGAGGTGAGCTGCCTCAACCACCTCCATCCCCGAAGGCAGGTGGAGGCCTCTCCGAGTGTGTCCTGGGAGGTGCTCAATGACCACACCAGGTCCTGTGAGTTCCAGAAAGCAACATCTTATCCTGCCTGGCACTGCACTTCTATATTTGCTTAGAGAAGCATGAATCTGACGTTAGGAGATGTTGGGCAGGCCTGCTACACCTCCAGAAATCAGTAGCTAGAGGGAAGCATTCACCGTAACTCTGCTGGAAACATCCTACCTACTCAACATACCGCACGTCGCTACTCAGGAGCGACTCTCAACACCCAGCCCTGCCTCATGTTGCTCTCACAGCTCTCGAGGTTTTCCATCTGCTTTGCTGTCTGCATCCTGGGCTCACCTACCTTCTATTTTCCCTTTGACTCGCRCTCTCCTAAAGCTCCAAGCACCAGGACCCTCTGTAAGCTTAGCATCCGTAACACCTCTTTTCCTGGAAGCCCAGACCAACAGATCTGTTCGACAGAAGATAGCAGCTACATTAAGTACAGAAGATCTCCATACAACCCAGTGCTTTACGCAGCAACTGGACTAAGAAGGGTGAGATATCCCTTCCGATCTGGGAAATAAGGATACTTAGGACAATTTAAATCAAATTTGATCTCCCTTCACCTCTGAGATTCAAGGCATTTTCAGAGAAGAGCTCCAGGGGCTCTGTATGCAACGTGCTGAGGCCAATGTTCCACCACCAGGGGTGACCTAATCAGTACAAAACAAAAAAACAAAAGACCCAGAAAGTTGATGTTGCTCCAGTATAAACCAAAATCCTTTTCCGAGCCAAACTGGTTATCCTGGGACAACATAAGGCTTCACCAGCCTTCTGAGGTTCTAGAGAAATGGCAGAATTAATACTAAAAATTCCTGAAGGATCCTTTTTTGTTTGTTTGTCTGTCTGCTAAGAACAGTTATTCTGGGCTCAGTGTAATTTCCAGGTTATTTCTCAAGTGAGATCAGTTATAATGGGCATTTCAAAGCAAGGCCAAGAAGCAAGGAGGCCAAAAGCCAGAGGTGCCTAAAATTTCTTGAATTTAGAAATAGCATCATATACAGCTGGATCAGTAAGAAAATCCTTGCTATCCAAACTCATGACAGTCTGAGCCTCTGTGGGGGAAGGCAGGTAGATTGGGAGCAGCTTTAGGCATGGCAAACAGACAACCTGGTTCACAGTCACAGAGTAGAGGTAAAGCCAGAGATGGAATAAGGTGGTTGGGAACAAAACTGCAATGAAATCAAGGCAGAGGGAGGGTTGGATCCAGAGCCAAAGCAACCAAGAGATGCATGAACGTAACTCCACAAGAGGGACAAATCCTGAGGTCCTGCCTCAGGTGAGCTTCCAGTGCGAGTCTGCCTGTATTGAGATGGAATAAAGCGGCCTACGGAGTTGGCCCGAGGTAAGACGCCACCAAAGAAGCTTGAACCGAGTTGCGCGGGGAAGGCAGTGCTTCGGCCTCGCTGCTCCCGTCACGAGCTGTGAGCAYGTGGGCCTTGCTTGCAAGCATCTGGCGAGGCAGCCCTGCCTCCCTGCCTGAGGCAGCAGGACGCAGCAGCGAGTGGCCGAGACGAGCCCGGCTCTCCAGCTTTGCAAAAACGGATGGGTTCACCGCATGCATTCTCATCCTCGAGGAGGCCACAGCCCCTTGCCCAGGCTGCTGGGACGTTTGGAAAGGCAGATGGTTGTAGTCTCGGTGGGGTCTGGTTGCAGGGGCTTTGGAAGTTACAGTACCTTAGGCCAGTGTTGTCTGGGATTCAATATTGCATTAAGTGGAAACACGTTTGTGGGCAGGTGGGCTCTATTATTGCATTATGGAGGGCTGCTGCTTCCCTGAACGGACTATGTTTTGTGTGTGAAGCGGGCCCACACCTGCTGGAGCTGGGACCTGGAAATGCGCAGGACGGAAGGCATGAGTCTGTGGTTTCCTGCCGTGAGGGGCATGTGCCTGCGGTGGGGCATGCGCACGGGGCTGCTCTCCGCTGAACGGCTGCGCTGTATGAAAGTACCACCAACGTGAGGGTAGTGCTCTGTCTCCAGGGTTGAGGAGGAGAAAACGGAGGACGCCAGTCTTCTCAGGGGGCTGTACCTCGGGAGGGAGTGCTGAGAAGGCCTGTCCTCCTCCAACTGAAAAAGACCAAGAAGAGTGGAGGAAAAGGTGTCAGGCAAAGACTTGACTCGCCCCTGGTTTGCGATGCGCATGCTGCAGACATCTTCGCTGGCGGATGGAAAATGCTTTTGCTCTACGCTGGGCCTTACTTACTGTCCTGGCTCTATATATTCCCAAAGATCCTACAGAAACCACYGGAGCCAGGAGTTACAGGGGGCCTGCCTTGCTTTCCCCAGCCACAAGCAAGTGTGAACAACACCAGCAGCACGTCTGCATCAGTCCCCTCTGGCTACTGGAACAGGTCTCTTGCAGACAAAACAGACAAAAACCCTGTCACTAAAATCATTATGTTTATTTAATACAGAGGGATTCACAGAATCACAGAATCCCAGGGGCCTTCTCCCAGCTCTTACTAAAAGCAACTCTGGGGGCTGATAGGGGATGTTCCTGCTCTTACATTTGCACTGCTGACTTCCCAATACACTCTTACATCGTGTACCTGCAGGGGGACTGCTAATGCCTCCAGGTTTTGTTTTGGTGGGGACAAGTGGAAGATAGGCGACATGTGAACAAGCAGGCAGGGTGTAATTATCTGCAATCACTTCAGAGCCGCAGGAGGGCACAAGCAGAAGATAAAGTCTTAGATCCTCTTTCTGTGGCCTTGGCATGGCAAGGGAAGGGAAAGCCTACTCRGAGCTCAAGGCTTGGATTTGTAGAATTATGAGATCCCAGTGCCCAACTGAATGGTCTTTTCTTAAGCTAATACTACTCTGACTGAAAATCACCCTTGTAAACAAATCCTATGAGAAGAACTGAGGTTTATCCTCATCACTTGCCTACCACCTTCAGCATCTTTGCAGTATTTTGAGGCAGGTACCTTATCTTCCAAAGTGTCCCAGTGTTTCTAAGTGTCCAAGAACTACTTAGCTTGCAATGGGCATTAAATGGGAAAAAACAATTATCCCCATAGCCCTAAATGCATCTCACTGCACAGAACAGATCTGCAGATAAAAACCATGTAATACTGTGATTCAGTATCTGAGAGACACAAATTCTGAAGAGCAACTGTAATTTCTCATTAAGGCAAGCATCTCTGTGCTTGCACAGTACAGAAATTTGGTCCTGTGCATATCATTTGTAAGCTGCATGAACAAGTATAATGGCTTTCATATTATTAGATTTTGTTTTAAGCTTGGCCTGCAGCATAATTGTAATTGTTGTTTCTAGTGCGTACAGCATCTCAGCATGGTAAAAGCTTCTCAAACTAAAAAGGATAGTTTCAACTATTTAGATCTACCTCTTATACAGCATGGGACTTTGGAGCTCACACCATAAACCTGAGCCATGCCATACAGGGACAATGCCCTGCCAGCAAAAACACTCAGATGCTGCTGCCTCCAGGCTTAAGTTGAAGTTACAGACATGCCCCACACATTAACTGCTGGCCTAATGCTTAAATTACAGGCAAAGCTGGAGGGGCTGCCCTACTTTAATCCTGCTGTTGGCAGCCACAAGCCTGGATCTCCTGCATCAGATCTATCCTGCACTGTTGGGACAAGAACTGTGTGACAGTTCTCATGTGAAATTCCAGAGAAATGTGACACTGATAGGCCTCAATAGGTCTAGAAATGTTAAGTGTAATTAAGAATTACTACTGAGCTTAAGCTTTTTGTATCCCATGCATTTAATATGCACACATAAGCTTTWTTTCTCCTATAGCGTCATCCTTTTACTGAGCCTATATTCTTAACACACGCAAGAATACAAACCCAAAATGGAAAAAGAGCATAAGGACAGATGGCCAACTCTACAAATATCCTTCATCAGCAGCTGGTAAGCTCTTCTTGTAGGGAGAGAAACAGCAGGATGAGCACGCCAGAGAATCGCCTTGGCTACAACAGGTAAAAAGTGCAGTTTATGGAAATTAAACTTGAGTGAGGGCCAATATGAATCTATCTCCTTTTTCACAAACGCTCATTTCTCACCACTGCACGATAGTCCCTCAGGTCCCTTTGGATTAGCTCACAGAAGGTGCTGTAGGAGGGAAAGGAATCCAGGACACTTGGCACCTTTTTGCACCTCATTTTCCCCCCCTGCCTTCTTACCCCAACTGACCTGTTCTGCCCAGTGTTGTGCATCTGCTGGCCTACTTTCCTCTGCGTCTATCCATTGTTTCATTGCTTCAGCCTTTCTATTTTTTTCTCTCATCTCAGAGCCAGTAAAGTGGTTGCTTTTGCCTTTTCCTCCTGCTTTCTACTTTGTGAGTACTCTGGGAGTGCCAAGTACTTCACTCCTCATTGCTCCAGGGTCTAGGGCCACAGGACCCAAAATACCATCAACAGAAGTCCTTCTTGGCTTTCGTTTTTCAGTGCAAACCAAACAAAAATCCTTCAGGTAACAAATCTGGGGCAATTCCAGAGCCCTACACCACCTAAGTCAAAAAGGCAGTACAAATCACCCCGAAAATTAGAGCCCTGGCCTTGTTGTGAGACACATTTTCCCTCTATTTGCTACAGTGTGAGGRCCCAACATCAAGAGGGAGGCAGCAACATATTGGGGCCACTGAAGTGGTCATTCCCTGAAAAAAAACATGTCTAAGTAGCACCGAGGGAGATTTTAAGGGTGACTCAAAATACACATTTAAGTTGGTTAGGAGACATAATCATGTCCCTCCACACTGTTCTTCATTCTCGGAGATGGGACTGGAGGCTCAGGGGTGACCTTATCACACTCTACATCTGCCTGAAAGGAGGTTGTAGTGAGGTGGAGGTCAATCTGTTGTGCAAAATCACTACCTATAGGACAAAAGGAAATAGCCTTAAGTTGCACCAGGGGAGGTTTGGCTTAGATGTTGGGAAAAAATCCTACATGGAAAGAGTGGTGAAGTATTGGAACAGGCTGCCAGGTACAGTGACTCCAAGCAATGTGTAGATGAGGCACTTAGGGACATCATTTAGCAGGCAGGGTGGTGATGGTTTTGCAGTTGGATCTGATGATATCAAAGGTCTTTTCCAACCAAAACAATTCTATGATTCTACGAAAGCAAAACATGCTCTGCACTTCGCAGAATATATCCAAGGTTAGATGGGTTAATAAGACCTCCCCGAGTTGCTTCTTTTTTTTTTAAGATGGAAAGGTGTTTAAGTAGTCAAGCTTTAGGCAGGCAAGTTTTCCCCCTTCCCCTCAGAAGTTTTGTACAATGCCAATAGCACTAGCAGTAAGGGAAAATCAGAGCCTAGAAATACCTGTATTCACAGTCCTGTAATAGGAAGAAATGGCTCAAATTCATAAATTTACAAGCAATTGTGTTTCTTTGTAACACAGAAGCCAGGATTAAGTTGTCATCGCTGTCAAATTTACTCCGCATACTTGAGAACTTGAATAAATACTTGAATCCTATTGCTAGCTGAAGATATAAATGTTTTTGATAGCAGGAGGAATCCTATGTCAGGATTAATATGTAAACAGAAATTCTGGTTCAAGATTTCCTTTACTTATTTTTTATAACTATTTATAGCTTTATCTGCATGTTACTTGCATAATCTTAAGGAGAGATTGGTTACTACATTATCAAAATATATATGAACATTAAAGTAAAGTCTAAGAGTTCTGTTGAACGGTCCTGCTGCATGCTGAGCCCGTGAGCATCCTAACACCTTGAGCCAGCTGTAGCCCTCTGCCTTGGATGGGAACCCAGCAGGACTGATCAGTGATCAATAACCTACTGATCAAAGGGCTCAGCATGCTGCCTTTGCTGAGCAGTGCTCAGAGGGAAGGGCTTATACTGGACTGAGTTTCATGACAGTCCTGTTTGTCTTCCATACCTGGGCTTCCTGTGAGACCAGCATTCCACTGCTGGTGACTGAATTTCAGCTGAAACTGGAAGACAGCTAACGTGAGCATTTCGGACTGTTCCCCAGGATGTTCAAAGCTCTCCATAAATATCTTCTATACTTCATTTTTCCTATAACAGCACCCACACAATTTCACCAGGTCACTACCACCTGTCACACCTGCACTACAGCATCTTTCTGTCATCTGTCTGACCCCAACAGATTCGGACATGTGAGCAAACCACTGACATCTAAATGAGGATAATCTGGGGAGCTACAGGCCCTTCAGCCTCCCCTCAATCCCTGAGAAAGGTGCTAAGCAAATTCTCAGGAAAGCCATTTCCAAATACATTCACAACAAGAAGATTACTGGGAGCAGTCAGCGTGGATTTATGAAAGAGAAATCATGCCTCATTCAGGCATGAATCATGAAGTCCAACAAAAGTTCCAAGTCCTGCCCCAAGAAGGAATTGCTCTGTGCATCAGGGACTGACCAGGTGAAAATCAACTTAGCAGAGAAGGACTTGGGGGTCATGATGCACAACAAGTTGAACAGGAGCCATTAATGTGCCTTACAGCAGAGAAATTCAAGTGCATCCTGGGCTGTATGAAGATGCAGGCTGATGAAGGGGATCATTCCCCTCTATTCAGCACTGGTGAGACCATACCTGTGTCCAGTTCTGGTCTATCCAGTAAATGAAAAACACAGACACTCTGGAGCGAGTCCAGTGAAGAACCATAATGCTGACTGTGGGATTTTGTCTGACATAAGGAGAGGAAGGAAAAGCTGAGCCTAGTTAGCTTGAGAAAGCTCAGTGGAGATTTCATTACTATGTATAAATACCTGAGGGGAGAGGATAAAGATGATGATGGAGCCAGACTCCTCTCAGTAGTGCCCAGTGAAAGGATCAAGGTCATCAGACACTGGGGCAGCTGCCTAGCAGCAAAGGAGTCTCCATCCCTGGGGACATCCAAAATCTGACTGCACATGGCACTGAGCAACCTGCTGTCGTTGTCCCTGCTTTGAGCAAGGGGGTTGGACCAGATGATTTCCTGATATTCCTGCTAATCTGAATCATTCTGGGATTCTGTGATAATCCAGCAGTCACTGTCTTTTTCCAAGG
This sequence comes from Eudromia elegans, assembly GCA_003342815.1. NCBI lineage: Eukaryota > Metazoa > Chordata > Aves > Tinamiformes > Tinamidae > Eudromia > Eudromia elegans. Next base: position 289,729 of record PTEX01000288.1, read on the forward strand.
AACAAGTAACGGCTCATATACTGTAGGAACAGAGGAAATCATCAAAGCAGGGATTACTCATTAGCTCTAAGTACTGACACCAAAGCATGTCCACCAATTTTAGAGAGAACAGAGAGATCCCAAATCCATACAAGAAGGTCAACGGCCTGAGGCATGGTAATTCTGCATTCGGTGGATTTTTACCTATCTTAAAAGCTCAGTAAGAATTCAAAGAGAAAGATTTACTCATGAACACACCATCTAGTCACACAGTTTTGCATAGACCCAGAGGATGCCCACCCTGTCAGCRCACACTGAGGCTTTCAATACTTTCATTAACCCTTGGTCATCAGCTCTTTTCCCTCACCAATGCACTGGTTCTTGCCATTGTCCATTCACCTCTGCTCTGCTGAAGGAAGTTTTTGCACTCCCTTAGGGACACACACAAATTCAGCGTTGACCCAACTAAGTACAAAGCTACGCACAGGAGTAACTGAATTGYGTTTCGGAACATGAGAGGAATTAAATCTCCCGCTGGAAAACTGAAGCTGCCCAACATATTAGCTGCAACAACCCATTATCTATGTTTATTGACAGGAAATTAATTTACTGTTTGCCTGTGTAGACAACATTTTTAGGATGACTTTTTTTTTTTAAAGTATCACTGAGAATAAACATCCTTTGTACTACATCATGTCCACCTTCCCTAGTCCCTCCACATGACTGTGCTACCTGAAGTCCCTCTGGTCTTGTTTGGGTGTGCTCAATATACCAGTGAAGTGTCCCTGCTCCTCCTTACAGTGGGTCAGTGCATCTTGGATTTGGTTTGATTCTTTTTAATAGTTTCTTGCATCGTTCATGCTTTGCTGCTGGAACTAACAGTCTTTGCTTTCTTGTATCTCTCTGGGATCCAGAGGAGAGAAGAGTCAAAGCAAGGATGGAGAGAGGATATTCTTTCAGTAAGGTCCATACATTTTTGTTATTACCTGTGTTACCAGCCCARCAAATGTTCTGCTGCAGAACAAGCTCATGAAGGGGAGCACTGAAGGGAACAAGCAGACTGGAAAGGCCCCTGCAGGAGGTAGGTGTTGCTGTGTGCTGTCACTAACACGAATGTGCTCCAAGACCCGACTTGGTTTGCTGGATCACGTGTACATGGGATTATGTGTACATGGGAAATCTTCACTAACGTACAAACTTCAGCCCTTAGCAAAATCAAAATCAAAAAAGTACTCTATGACTCCTGGAAAAATCAAAGAAGCTAGTGAACATTTCCTTGCTAAGAGCAAGGCCAGTCCCTGAAGTAAGGTCAATGGTGTGTGTGCACACTGGTTACTCTGAGCTTTGCATTAGGTATTCCAAAGAAAGTTTGACTTGGGGGAGTTACTTTGTGCTCCGCATCGCACTAGGCCTGCCCATTGGTGACAAGTGATTAGATTAGAGAGCACTCTCTTGCTATATGGTTCTCTTGCTGTTGCTCACTGAGAAACTAGGTGGAGAACATTTGGTAGCAACATCTCCATGCAACCAAATTGCTGCTGGACAGCAATAAGAGAACTTATTCAAGATATCCACAATCAGATCTATGCTCTCCTCCTGCCCCTGTGCCAAAATGGCTGAATAATCTTGGTAACATTAGTTACCAAGTCCTTAGTAGGGAATAACATTACTAGTTGTAGGGAGCAGCTCTGAGGTGTTCACGACACTTGCAAACATTGGCAGAAAGGGTTTCATACAACAACATCCATGCTGGAAATCACAGCTTTCTCCAGCAGAGCTGAGGTCTCTCAAGATAATGACCGTGCTATGCTAGGCAATGAAATACAGACCAGAGCAAAGGAGACTCTGTTAAGGATCTTACCTGTCTCTGAGGACCAGTAGGTTCAGACTCCCGTCTCCTTTGTCGGGTAGCTGGTGCTGAGTGCAGGGGGGAGTGGGCTGGACTTCCTGTCTGCTGTTCGTGTTTACTGTCAGACACTGTTTGAGAAGGTCCTTCGTGCCTGTGGGAACTGTCCTCCTCAGTCACGGGCTGCATACCCCGACTTCGCCCATCGTGTATCTTCGGCCTGACTGCAAGATCTGCCCCCAGGCGCCTCCTCTCCTCACCCTCTTCAATAGGTCTCAGTTCCTCAGGTTCCTCATCTGTGGTTCCAGAGGTGCTTGGCTCTGCACCAGGGTGAAAGTCCTTCAGCTCCGTCTCCTTATCAATGATAACCCACTCCTTGCTATCAAAGTCCTCTTCCTCTGCTAGAGGTACCGAGCGAAAAGCATTGCTGAGGGCTTCATGTTCCACCGAAGCAGACACATCCATCCTACCACTTGCCTGTCGGTCTGCTTGACCAGTATCAATGGATAACATCTGGGCTGGCTGGGAGGAACACACAAGCCGTGACGGAGAGCCAGGTAAATCCATTCGAGATCTACAGTCAGAAGAAGATACCATTAAAAATGCATCAGATTCATGGTTAAAATTAGGAGTCATAACAGAGAAATCCTCTATAGCTCTTCTCACGCATTTCTCGGTATGTTTCAGACAGACAGACTTAAAACATTTCTTTAGAACCTACATGAAGACATTCCCCCTTAAAGGCTTCAATTTCAGCATCTCTCTCTTCCTTGACAGAGTACAAATCAGTGCCACTCCACAACACCCATACGCTCTTCCCCTTCGGAATGTTCTTCTGGTTTTTTTAAGAGAGAGGGGAGGGGAGTGAGGAGAGAGCGGRGAGGAGAGAAAATAAAAAATCTACTCCCTGACTAGGCGTCTCTGCTGCAGCATCTAGCAGACTAGATGATCTCTAGAGGTTCCTTCCAACCTCAACCACTCTGTGATTCTGTGACTCAGCAGTTTCTTCTTTCTGAATTCTTATAGCCTCTATTGCACTTTCTCTAAGGTGGCTATGGAGGCCTCTGCAGTCGTAACAAGTGCTCTTTGAAGACAGTAAGAATATTTGATCTCCACTGTGCAGCAGGAATTGCACTGAAATGCACAACAGGCACAGGCAATCCCGGGAGAATTTGAGGAGCAGGAAGGAATTACGGTAAATAACCTCTGACAAAGGGTATCAAGGTAATATAATGTTCACTGACACAGGCTAAATAGCAACAGCTTCCAGAGCCATACAGAAATATTTTTCAAGCACTCCCTAAGCCCCAATGGCCAAGACAGCCCCTCAGCTAGAAAAAGCCAATTGCAAAGATCGTAGCTGCACTCAGAGGAGCTTTTTGATCCTGCTTCATTTCCAAATACTGCCCCTCTTTYAGAAGAAGGCCTCCCAAACTCATTTAGATCAGCCATTTCACCCCTAAATCATACATCTGCAGTCCATGCCCTTATTTTCAGCAGGAAAAGGAAGAGAGAGGAACAAAGTCTGTGAAGYGGGTGACCAAAAGAGCAGTTGCACATAACATATTCTATAACCCTCAAAATCAGGGTTTGCCTTTTAGATATAATAAATATTTTGTGCATCCAAGCAGTTGCAATGCTTTATACTGAAACATGGTTATTATTAATGAAAAATAATAGAATAACGGAACCACCAAAGCAGGGTCTGTCAGCTAGCTCCCAGAACACGTGCATCCCAACATGTATCCTGAGAAGATACATTCTTCTCTCTCACCTAAATGACTTGGGTCACTGACAGCCTAGTGATTACACAATTTCTCTCATCCCTCTCTTTGCCTTCACAAATGTCTCTCCCTCCATTCATGGGGTCTTTCCCATTCAGTGACAGGAYGAAGATCTTTTCTGCTAATTCTCCTTATGATTAAACATCTAGTTGCTCTGTGAGATGAGTGTCTCATCACAGAGGTCACAAGCCAAGTTGAGGACTTTTACACCCAGAACAGACTTTCTTGTGACTGCTGATTTGATGATGGGCTTGGTCTCAACTGTCAATCCTCARGGCACTATTCGAAGCAGATATCAGAATAGAGGAGGCTACAGCAAACCTTCTTTCGTGCAGATCTGCTTTGCCATCAGCAGTGGAGAGGCGCTCGGACTCGGGGCTGTTCACGCGGCGGTACCGCAGGGAGCGCGCTTGTGCAGTAGGGGACTCTGGAGGCACTCGGACAGGGGAGCTGGGACAGACACCGTTTCTCTGTTCCTCTTCTACCATGCACTGAGTCTGCAAGGGGTAAACAGAGACTCTCAAAGCCTGATCACATGCATTGATTTCCCACCCTTTGCCATTGCTTCATTTTTTCCTTTAGGACACAGTTGCAGCAGCACAGTTGATCCAAGAGTCAACCTCCCACCCACCTTCCCCAACATAACCCCTAACTGCTTACCCAAGATCTGCTGTATGTAAAAGCCCTTGTCTGTCTATAGTTCTCTAAGTCCATATGAAGAAGGATGCATACTTTCACTGCTGATGAATGGAATACAACTAAGCCAACCTCTAATTACCAGGGGCTAAAAGTAAAAGCCTCCAGGTAAACTCAACCACAAGCTGCAACATCTCTAGAGTTTCGTACAACCCAAGGTCAGCAATTTGGAGAAACAGGAACCTGAATATGCTCTTAGACAAGGAGAATTCATTGAGAGCTTATGCTCTGTGTTTTCTATGTTCATATGACCCGAGTGAATTTGATTTTTTAATTTGGCAGCAGACAAAGGAGCAGAGTAGGTGGCTGTAGCACAGTCTTCCTCTGCTTCCCACAGCAACGCTTCCTCCTGCCTCAAACAAGTCCAAAGCCCCGCAGTAGTCTATGGCTTGTGTTCAACTCTGTTGTGCTGCCAGCCATGAAACTTCAGTGGTTACAGGCTGCTTCTGTGCAGAGGTGTGCAGTGAGGTGCCAGTGCAACCTCCTAGTATGGAGAACATTTACCTTTTGTATGCCCTACTCAGCTCACCTCTACTAATGCCCGCAGGATCTGAACGCAAACAGAATTTCCAGTCAGCAATTGCTAATCAAGAGTTGTGGTTAGTGGTAGGTCACACCTTCATGTCCGTACAGAGTGTGCAGCAAGTCAGTGCCCATAACTTAGCACGTTTAAACCATTTAGGCTGGGTTTGGACTGCGTAACTAAGTGGGCTGTGTAGCTGTGAGAGCTTTCAGGCATTCCTGCAGTACAATAGATGCTAGGGATTTAAAGAGTAATCCACAGAGGACAAAATACACAAGAAGGGAGGTGATAAAGAAGGAAAAAATGGGTTTGGGAGAGAAGCTGAATGCTCGTGTTTTAATACCCAAGAGGAGAGAACTGGTTGAGGGTAATGGAAAAACACTGAATGAGAACCCTGAATGAGAACCAGCAGAAAAAGGTCCATTAGATGGGTTTGTCAGGCAAATCTGGTAATGCCCTGATATTACAAGTCAGTTTTAGACAGGTTTCTCTGCTAACAGAAAGATTCTGTAAGGTATCTGATGTCACACTACATGACATGCTGATTTTGAAATTAGTGTTAAGATGAATACAACAAATACTGAATTACTTAAAATGTGTAACTGAGCTAATACATAATCTAACTTGAGGATTCTCACACTTAATATTTAATATGGAATAATTCAACCAAGATGCTTCCAAGAAATTACATCACATTTATATGAAAGGACTAAGAAACAGCTTGACGATTATGAGGAAAATTATGTCAGGCTCAGCAGTCTAACATAAACTTTGAGTAAAGAAGTACAAGAAGATGCTTCTCTCTCTTCAGAAAGTCAAAACTTGGTTGCTGGTGCTAGATGCACCAGCTGATCTAACTTTTAATTTTGTAAGGCTGAAATTAGATGCCTTTTATAGACTGTACTGCTCCTGGAAAGTTAAAAAAAATGGAGAGATCACAGTGTTATTGATGCCAGGTGTAGAAAAATGTGGCTGTGACATCTCAGGCTGAGTTTATTTGCCTATGAGTTTAAGATACAATAAGTTTTTGCCTTAAAATCTCCAATACTGTAATATTTCCTATGTCATATTAGCTCTTCAAGGACTCCATTCCTTGAAGGAATTCCGTTGCTTCGAATATCAAAATCCTATATGATGACATAAAATTGTATGAAAGATTCACTGTAGCATTATTAGGTCCAAAACGATATTTGTGTCTGTCATATGAAACCCACATTTATTCCCAATGCCTTTCGCTCTACCAAAAACTGCTGGGCACTACCCATTTCCACCAAGGGAGGCTCTTTGCTCTGCAGTACGTCAGATGCTATGACACTGCTTCCAGGTGGCTTTTAACAGTCCATGAGCCCACTGCCCTAAGTCCAGCAGCCAGAAGAGGTAAATTCTTTACTTTGCTGATGCTGATCCTGAGTTTGTTGCGATTCACATCTGTCTCTTCCCAAACTTCAGCCTCATTGAAAGCAGCGTTTGGAGCCTGGCCAAGACCTTCCGCTGGCCGGCCTGACAGGATGGGAGGAGCATTCTCTTGGTCACTCAGATGTTCACCCTGTAGGACATCCTCAGTGTTTTCACGAAGCAAGTCCCCAGGTACTGGAGTGACATTAACCACCCTACAGAAGACATAAGAAGAAAGGTAAATTTATTAATATTTAAAGAAATAGCCCCATCACGCTCTCCCACGGCATTTTGTCAATAGTTTTTAGCATTGAGCAGAACAGGCAACCCAGTGTTATCCAGGGTAGCAAAGTCCTAAATTGAAGCATGATAGGATCCTTACAACACCCTGAGACAATGGCAGTGAGATGGATTCAAAAGCCTCGGGACCCTCAGGATGYTAACGTCTTCAGAAGAACTCTCCAGAAACGCATATTATACAATGCTTAATTTAAAAGAACCTTCCCCCTTTTACCTGAGCCAATGAGGCTTAATAGGCTTTACAGGGTTTATCTTGTGTAATATTACGGTAATTTTATTCCTTAATATCAGCCCCAGCAAAAGCAACAAGACCAAATCGCTAAACCTTCTCCATTTTTTAAAATTATTTTCAATTTTTGGGATTTGTTTCATCAGATATCATTGTACTTACTGTACCTCTGGTCCCGCACATGAGACACTCTGAAGGGCTGGGACATATTTAGGTGTGATCAGCACACACACACACACTCCTGAACTCAGTATCACTAACTCACCCCACCGCAAGGCACTCTCAGGGAAGCTCCAACCCTCTGTGCCATGTAATATGCCCAATACAGAAAAACATGGGCTTCATCAATTCTGGCCAAAGGCCATGCAGGTCTTCTCAAGACCATAACGGTCTTTGAATCCTTCAAAAATTACCTTGTCACTGAGCACATCCATAGTCTCACCAACAGGACAGCAACACTCACCCAAACATGGCTGCTGTTTGCCTAGTGTTTTGCTGTGGCGGAGTYGAGGTGCTAGTGGACAGCAAGATATCTGTACCGGCCTTCTCCCAGTCAAAGGCTTCATTTTCAGTAATGCCTCTTTCTTTCATGCTGTTCTCAAACACGGACATGATTAGCTAGAATAAATTGACAAGTCCAAGTTAAGTTAAATAAAAGCTAAAGCCACTGGCAGTTTATCATCTCTATCTTGTCTATGCAAGGTACCAACAAACGAAAAACAAGTGTCACAAAGTTGTCCTGGTTGTTTCCCAGGCTGGTTTTGGCTTGGTAACTGCAATTTCTTTAAACCTACAGAAGTACACGTAAGATTTTGACATTGATTTGATTAAACCATGCACTTGATTTCTTACTGCAGGCTTTACTCTAAAGCCTGAAAGCCAGCTCAGTCTTCCTGCAGATGCATCTTCTGTTTGATGCGCATAGCCTGAGAGAGAATGAAACTCCTGCCAACACTGTTGTTGCCAACAGTACTGGAACCCTGGGGTACATCACTTGWTATTGGCCTCCAACTAGATTTTGTGCCACTGAGCACAGTCCTCTGAGATCAGCTGTTTTCAATACTCTTCACTGCTCATCTGGCCTGTACTTCATGAGCTTTTCTACGAGGAGGTAACACAAGACAGGCTCAAAAACTGAAATCAAGGTAGACACTGCTCTCCCCTCATCTACCAAGCCAGTCATCTCATTGTAAAAGGTTATCAAAATGGATATGCCTGATTTTCCCTTTGTGAATCCATGCTGTGTGCTCTCACTCAACTTCCTGCCCTTCATGTGCCTGGATTTTTTCCCCAAATTTATTAGTCCATCATGTCTGCAGTGACCAAGGTGAGGCTGGAGATCTTGCAGCTTCTCTAGATGCATGTTCCTTACTTAACATATATTATCTGGAGAGTGTGTAATGTAACAGTTGCTATGCAGCAATTAATAAGCGGTTAATACACAGAAGTGCTGCTGGAAAGCTTTGGGCTAGGTTTGTTGGAATACCATCCTACCATCCTCCTATTCATCTGATGCATTATCAACAGGATCAGGCACTCAGGTAAGATTGTGCAGATGTTGCTCTCAGCTCTTTGGCTATAACGTACAGTGAAAATCATTGAGATATTAAAAAGTTACCAGTTAAATTGTGTTAGTTGAGCTGCTGCAACTGATCATATATATGCTGATAAATAATAGCAAATGTGAGAGGATAAAAAATATATTAAGGAGAATAATTAGTGAAAAAGCAACAGGGCTAAGGCCCACATTAGTCTGCAAGAAATCAAAAGTGACAGTATGCACTGCTGAGCTGTCGGCACAGCTGCTTTGCAGACTTTGGCAAGTTGTGCTAGAACTCCCCTACATTTAGCGTAAATTGCAACCTTGTTTTTTAATAAAAGCTTAAAAGTATTCTGGTCATTGGGAAGAGCTTTCTTGTTTGGAGCACAGCTCCAAACAACCTGGTAGAGTCAGGGAGAAGAAAAAGAAACACCGAGATGCTGAAGTAATTGGATTGTACAGTCCAACCGTTTCCTCTCGATTCCTCAGCATGCATGGAAAAACTCAGAAAATCCAAATGCCAGCGCAGAGTGCTTCACACTGCCTTAGCAACAAAGAAAGGCTCCTACCTGATAGTCTGGCTTGGTGAAGTAGTCTAGGCTTGCAATATGATCCAGAAACAAGTGGAACTCTGAAGGCATGTGTTTTAGCAGCATCCGGTGCTCATACTTCTCTTTTATCATGCCAACTTGCTCCTGGAAAAGAGAAAACCATCCGAGTCACGAATCTTTTACTGCTTCTTATTCATACTCTCTGAGTCTTATGGTTCCTAGAGTACTATCCAACTTTATCATTTCTAGAGCACAGAGTCTCCTTAGATCCAGCACTTCCATTACACTTTCTCCTGCTTTAATGTCCCTAGCAAATTTAAGCTGATTATTGCAGGGAATTCCTGAGTTAAAAACTCACTTCAGAAGCTGTTCCTTTACCACAGCCTTCTGCATTTCTGTCCCACTGGCTTCTACGGGTTGTTGCTCTGTAGCACAAGGCTCTTTCAAGATAGTATAAATACTTTAATTCATTTAACTTCCCAGYTGCAATTTGGGGTTGGCTTCTCTGGTATGGGGTGAGAGGGAAAGRGTTCTATCCTCTCTCCATTTTAAAGACTCTGCTTCTTTGTGAAATATCAGCTTAGACCTATCTAGATTTTCCACTTTTCTTGTTTGCTTTGTACCAACAAAGTTACTTGATGTGTGTATGAAAATACTCAGTTATTTCAAATAAGGTAAACTCCACAATGTGCCTCAGGGAACAAAAAAGCCAGTTAGCAACTTGTAGCAAGTCTTGATGAAAAACAGCCTTTTTACTCCAACAAAAAATTGCACTGAGCTGGAGAAAGTGGAAGAGCCACAATAATAACAACATTGGGCCCTATCTTAACAGATGCACTAGATTTCCTACCTTATCTTTGATCTTTCGCCAGGGAAGCTGACCAACTGCAAATTCCACCAACATGTAAAAAAGGGACCACAGATCATCATGTCTACCCATCTCCTGGAGAAAAGAGAGATAAAGACTGAGCAGCAAAGTTCCATACTGCTCAACGCAGTAGATGTGCTTTCCACATGAGCAACCTCATTTTAAGAGGCAGAAGTCACACATCCCATCATAGCTTTACAGAAGCCAGACTGAAAACCAAAGATGCAAAATCAAGCATTAGGCAGTACTTTATATTCACCAGAATAATCCCCAAAAMCCACAAACATACAAAAAAACCCACAATATGTAGAAAGCCTTTCAGTTATTGGGTTTTTTTTTTTAAGTATCACTCAAATTCTTTTCTTAAGAAAGCAATAATTTACAGGGGCTTTTGTAAAGCAATCATCATCACACCACAATATTGTACAGATCTCCAATATCTCCTTCCTAAAAGGTTAAATCCCTTGCAGGTTCCTCCCAAGAAAAATAACAATTTAAACTATTCAATTCCAGGAAAGTCACAGGCAGCTAGGAAGAGGCTCTTATTTTAGGAAACACCCAGCACCACTGATTATGGCAGTGCTTTGTGAGCAGCAAGAGGATTCTCTAGACAACCATTGTAATCAAGGAATCAGAAGCACCGAGTTCCTGAGGGACTCAGACTAAACTATTTGGAGCAGCTTTCTTTTTTATTATTATTTTGTAAATCCCAAACTTCTACTTTATAGCTCTGCTCCTGAGGCTTTCTGGAAAGAAACAGCCTTGCTCTGTTTACCCCTCATTACCCAGAAATACTCACGCGGTTTTTGTGTGCGTTCACCGAAGCATAGCGGACTGTTCCCCGAAAGCCAGCAACATTGCGAGGCTGGAGGAAGACAAGAGATCATCTCAGAGACAGAGCGGGATGCTGCAAGATCACACAGGCAGATAACCCTGCGGACTTCCTAGCTATGTCTGCGTGATCTCACACCTATCCAAGGGACACCAAGCTGCTCTTAGTACCTTCACCTGTTCTATCAGTCATGGTTCCAACTCTGCTGCCTCACAAGGGCATTTGACTGTACAAGTTCACTTATTGAAGAAATTATTTTCTGAGCAAGGAGTTAAACGAAATCCAACTAATCCTTTAAAGTTTTGCTAAAAGGACTCAGTTAACAGAAGTGCTTGCAGTAAAGCTAGGGTTTGGCCCAGGCATCTTTCATGATGATGCTAAATTTGGGCAGAATAAATATATCATTAAGATCCTACACTTACAGAAATTTAAACATATTAATAACAACTCTGTGTAGCCCCACTTAAGTCAGTTGATTCATATTTATTCTTTCAGCTGTGCCTCTGGTTTTAGAGTTAAATCTTCAATCCTATAGCTTCATTCCAAGGCATTCTTCTGTCCACTCAAATACATACAAACCAGTCACTGGGAAGTTGCTGTGAGTTTCCAGACACTCTTAGCATAAAGCTCTGAATGGTTTAAGGACAAGCTCATCAACACTTTGCCACTAACACACAGCCATAGTGGCATACAATGCTGCTCTTAAACTACAAGCTAGTGAGCAAAAAACTGGGCAATCAACTACTTGCTATTGAGCAAAAAAAGTCAGAAATCTGCATTATGACTCCAGCACGCTACTCAAATTATGCTCCCAGAAAACCCATATACGTCCCAAGCAGCATTTAATTTTGTAGTCCACCAGCCTGAGCTACAGCTACTCATTTAGCAGCCTGTAACAGCTGAGATACATTATCCTGAAACTATCTGCTTCTTCCCAGAAACATTCATTGAGAATTTCCCATGGCAAGTGACTGCAAAACGTTCTTCAGCACCCCACTGGAGGATGAGCTTCTGAAACGTGGAAATGACCAACCAAGGGAAGGTATCTGTTGGAAGCGACTCTCGGTAGAGACCTCCTCTGTCCTTTCAAAGGCAAGAAAACAATCCTCTTTTCCATTGCGGAAGTTAGTGTGTTTGGAAATTTTTCAAGAGACATGGGATAACAGCATATTATAAATAATTCTAGCGTGCAATCTGAAACACTTTCAAAGTAAATATCTTGCAGTGCTTGTTATTCAGGGGATGTCATCTTTCAGGTTCTTTACTCATCTCAGTGGCTTCAGCTGYCAAATAAGAATTTGTATGTACTGAACCCACGGCCCCAAGCGCTGGTTTCAGTGTGGGCAGCAATATCTTTGAAAGTCTTTAGATCAATTATTTCTTGCATACAGCATTTCCAGACTCAAAATGAGACCCACTCTGAAAACAACTTCTACACGGTTTCAAATCTATTCTGGTCCTCTTTCAGAAAAGGAAAAAAATGCCCTACCATCTTTTAATGTGCCTGTGTCCCATGGCCATCGAGTTCATCACCCCAGCTCTGCAGCTCAATGCAGCTGCCCTTCTCCAGTCGCGGGTGGCACGCGGCAGAGAGCACTGCAGCTGAACCAGGCTGTAACACTTTGCCATGAAACCTTCACACCACACAGGCCTTGACATTCTAGCTTCCCAATTACTTTGGCAGAGGGTTTAGATCTCTAAACAAAACAGGCAGATGCATCTTTTCCTTGGAAAGATTTCCCCTCCTTGCAAACATCCTTGGCTGCCCTGCCAGTCACAAGACAACAGCTCATTGTATATGCTACTAAGCACTGCAGTTAAATGGAGAGCAGGAGATACCACACTCTTCATCCAAATAAGCTGCCCTGCCTCAGCACTCGCTGTGGTTCACATGGAATTCAGAAGAAACATTGGTGCTACTCGGATATACATCAACGCTCATTTTCCAGATTGTTTCTTTACATATTTCAGTTCTTAATAAATTTCAACCCACTGCTGTAGAGCTCCAACAGCAGAGGAGAGCTTGGATAAACCATTCCAGTTTTCCTCACATACCCACATTCAACACAGTGTGGGTTAGATAACAAAAAAACATGTTACATCTTCAAGCCTGATGGAAAAAAAATGTGTAAGAACTGAAATTCTAACAGTTAGGAAGTTCAAACTATTGAATCATATGTAATCCAACCAATCTGAATCCCTGATAAGATGGTAAAGAGCTAGAAACCTGAAATCCTATTTTAAAAACATACATTTTTTTTCCCTGCATCAGCATTACTATCAAAAATGCTGATCAGGGTAAAAAGARAAGCCTCTTCCTGCATGTGGATTGTAGTTAGTGTGTAAGCTAAGGGCGATATTACACAGAACTGCCAGGGAGAGTTCAGAGATGTGAAGCATCTTGCCTTGTGTAAGAAGGTAGGTTTAAAATGAATTTTAGCCTTGGAGAATGTGTTAGAACAGCACCACAGAGCAAAAATTATACTCTGTGTTCCTTCCAATATATATTGGCTGATGTATTATCACTAGACAGAACAGAATTATCTAACAAAATACTGCACGTGGTAGATGCATCGTTCCAAACTGGGAGCTTTTTTTTTTTTTGCAACCATCAGCTATTTCCCACTCTCTAGGTCAAACACTCATGATGATTTGTGTTTTAGGTGCCTCATTGTTAGGCTTTTCCTGCTTCTAGCAGTCAGGCTTAGAGGGGATATGAGGAGACATGTGTCTCTACCTCTTCTGCAGCGCTGGTCACATCACAGACAAATTCTGCTCTTCTCGTGTACATTTTGAGCTGTTCATCTGAGCAGCAGCGCTTTCCAGAATCATCAATGACAGCAGATTTTTTTTTTATCCCAAGAATGAGTCAGAAATTAATAAATAGTGGAAGTCTCTCTGACTTTACAACTACAAAAAGGATTAAAGAAATCACAGCCTCCGGTACCCTCCCAAACATCTCTCAGCCCTTCAGGCAGAATCCCAAGCGTTCTTGGCCTCTGTATCACATTTAGGCAGCTGTCATGATCCTGCTGAAAAACAAACATATCATGAGGGAGGGAAAAAACAAAGAAAAGAAAAAAACAGGGAAAAAAAAAAAAAGAAAACCAGGTGTAATTTGGAATCTCATATATAACAAAAGCACAAACCAAAATGAAAACCCAAAAGCATGACGATGGCTCACTCACAACTCATAGCAGAGATGGTTACGAGCAGCGGATGGGAAGTCAACGCATCAAACACAGCCTCAAAAGAGCCCAAAAGAACTGTAAAACAGAGAGAAACCCAAAGAAAAACATGATAAAAAAAACAACAAAATGAAAAAGAAACACACACACGCACAAAACCAAAACCAAAATTAATTAAAAAAACACAACAAAAAGACACAATTCAATATTATGTCCCTCCTGACACTTGAGCCTCTTGTTTTGCTGTTGTCATTGCCCAGTTTATCTCTCTGGTCTGGGATAGGTGCTTTTGGGATGCTGTATTTGGTTTTATTTGCATGCAGAGACTGAGGAAGCTGCAGTGGTCTGTGAACGCTCTGTAAAGTGGTGAGAGAGGTCCCTCTAGAGTCCAGCTTCCCCTTGCTTGTCTATTGCTTGCTCCTAATGCAAGCTACAAAAATAAAACCTGAGAGCTGAGATAGGCAGCCTGGTCCTCTGCTTCTATCATGGTTTGGTAAAAATATCTGTCACCTAAACCTCCCTCTCCTTACCTGTAAAAAACAAACTGATTACAAACAGAATTAGTAGATTCGCTCCCTCACAAACACATCCTGCCCTTTACCACATAATTTGCTAATCTGAAGAAAGACCTTGACTCAGAGAAACCTAATCTACCAGAGATCAAGCAATCCAAAGCAAATCAATCCAGTTGTTCTCATTTGAATCTCAACATCCCTCTTACCTCATGCAAGCTGTAAGAAAGATACCTGCAGATTTTACAACTCTATTCAGTTTTGAGAACATTACTTGACAATCTTGTACTAATCTTTCCAAAGTCAGACACACCCCAGGGATGAAATTTTAAGCACAGTCATTTGAAAAGGATCCTTTCTGCACAGATAATTGAATATTTATTAGCTAAAGAAAGAAAATGGGTGACAATTATTCTGCAACCTGTTGGCAAGGGCACTTGCCTGGTGGAGAGGGATGTGGCTTTCAAGTCAAGTCAACATTGACTTGCCGATGCACTGAAGTCCCTGTTCCCTTTCCACCAGACACGAGTAATTCTGTTCATCTCTGTGTAGCCCAGCAGGAAACATAATCAGAGCTTTGTGTTGAACAGCTTTAACCAGATGGAATGACACGGTCAGATGCAGTCTATCCCTGCCACCACTTGGCGGTAGAGGAAATGGAAAACGGGATCTCAGCTCTCAATTTTTTTAAAGGATTTTCCTGGATCTTCTTTGCCTTCAGTAGCAGTCTTACTAGTTACTTCTCTGTAGTTTTCTGCATGTAACTGTTAATGCACGCAGTGAAAATGTTGGCCTTTTGAGATAGTTACTGCCAGGTTACGCACAGAACACACATTTGGCTTGTTTTCTGTCTTAACTCCTAAGGCATCTTCAGAGTCATCATCTTGCATGGACCATCCTATAAACTGTTGTTTCCTGGATGCTCAAACCTGCATAGCTGACTGCATTAAACTCAGCTGAATCTTATTTATTTAGCTACCTGTCAGCTTATCTGTACAGTRGTATCTATCTGCTTTCCCATAAAAGACTTTGCTTTTTCCCTATTTCCCTGTTATGTTATCAAATAGTACTTTATCAAAATCAGGACAATATACCCAATATACACGGATACAAAGGTCCTTACTTGCTAATATATTCTCAAATCTATCAGCTAGCCGCTTTCCATATGCTTAATTTTAGCTGCACTGATTTTCTGCAGTTGTAATGTTTTAAAGCAGAATGTCAGCTTTCTTCTCAAGTCCAAGTCTGCTACTCCTGTTTATCCCATTGTAAAAACGTTAATCTTATTAATAACATTATTAATACACATTTCAAGTGCAATGCCAAAAACAACCGGGCTTCTAAGTTCGAATAATTGGGGGTCTTAGGATACTGGTGTTCATACACTTTTTCTTCTCTCATAAGCTCATTTTCCAGGAGTGAAAAACTACTTAGTAGAAAACAGGAAAAAAAAAAAAAGCATTTTTACTAAGACAGGTACTCTTTCCTTCTAGTACTTTGTCCATTGCAGAAAAGTTTATTTTTGAGGCTCTGCATAAACGTGCAGAAAATAAAAACATTTCTCAATTAGCTGACACATTTCTGCAGCCTCCGTTGCRTTCGCTAACACGGACTGAGCTCTGTCCCATCCACGGCTCCTTTCTGCCCACTGAACGGCACAGCCGCCCTCGCACATGCATAGGATCTCCAGCAAAGCCCTGCAAACTACTGCAGTGCAGTGTGAAGCACAAGAGATGGAGAAGCCATCGACGGGTGGCTGCTGACTGAGCTAAAAAAAGCACTTGCTGAGCACTACCGTGCCATGCCGGGACCTGCAAGCAGCACCGAGATTCCTGGGAAAGCAAAAACCTCGCCTCTAGTTACAAATAAATAACAGAGAGCAAGCTGCTGGAATTTCGGTCTCTTGCAAATAATATTTTGGGAAGCATGGGGAATGCATTTCCATAGGCGAAGCGTTACATGCAGAAGAAGGGCAGAGTGCTCTCTGTAATGCACATCAGTGACCCACTTAGCAACCTTCAGCAAAGACCAAAGAGTTAAGTGCCCAAAAGCTGACCCGCACCAGCACAGAAGACCCTCTTGTGTCAGAAGAAAACATCTCCATTAGGTAAGCACATGCTGCTGTTCACTATATTATCTGYATGGCAATGTGCATGTCTCTATTCCCCTCCTGGTTCAAAGTTTCCAGCTAGATCCTAGTTCTCCCTATCAAATATGTTTGGCTCATCTAGCTTTCCCCCAGGAAAATAACTGCAAGAGGGAAGTTTTTTCTTGTACTCCTTCTGTATCAGACACTACCAAGAACTTAAAAATACAGCTTTTCAGCCCATTCTCCAGCAGTTAGCTCTGCTGTCCTACAATATGCAGCAATGTGGAATGCCTACAAACAAAGTGCTGAATGGCAGAGATGGGCAGTATAACCAGGACACCAAGAGGAATAAAACTGCCTCGTGCTCCTCTCTGAATGATGATAGAAGGTTGCATCTAGAGGCAATAATGGTCAGATTCTTACAAAGCTCTCTGGATTCCAAAATATCAATCTTTATGATAGAAATTCTTCTGATCCACCCCGAAATGCATGTCTTCATCTGTGGGGGAAGGCAGTAGTCTTGGAAGAAGCAATGCAAGTATTAAGGGAAGGAAATAATTGCTTCCCCTGTCGCAACAGGGCAATGGCCAGATTAACTTAAGGTGACTCCACTCCCTACATTTGTCATTTTCTTCTCCAAATAGGCAAATATGGGGTATAAGCTTTCTGCAGGAAAAACAACCCTATGGAGAACACCACGAGTTTTCTTTTAACTTTTCTGTGTTTCTAAGCAGTTCTTATCTATACCATTTTCACTAAGTTTCCACATGTAATCACAAAGTGAAGGCAGTTTCAAAAATCTCGAAGGACAGGGGCCAAAAAGTGAATCACAGAATCACAGAATGCTTAAGGTTGGAAGGGACCTCCAGAGATCATCTAGTCCAATCCCCTGCACACGCAGGGTCCCCTAGAGCATGTGGCACAGGATTGCGTCCAAGATCTCCAGAGAAGGAGACTCCACCACCTCTCTGGGCAACCTGTTCCAGTGCCCTGTAACCCTCACTGTAAAGAAATTCTTTCTTAAGTTTCTGTGCAACTTTTGGTGCCTCAATTTGTGGCCTTTTCCTCTAGTCCTATTGCTGGCCACCACTGAGARGAGGCTGTAGAGCCAGTTGTTTTAATTTGAATTGAGGAGACTGGCAGAGATGGACTATACCAGCCAGTGCTGCTACCATCACACTACGACCAATACCAAAGGAATGGCTCTTTGCAAAAATGAGGCTAACAGACACTCAATTCAACCTCAAGTCAGTCCCAACTTCTAAGGTTTTCCTTCAAGTATTCTACCTGAAAAACCATCTCCACCCTCATCTCCATCTCATCAGGTATCATGACACTGATCTATTTTGTATTCCATTCCTGAAGACTTCCAATATTTGATTGTCTTCCTGAACGCTGTTGAGAATCACACCAATGTTTTCATGAAGCTATTTCATAAGATTAAGGTCTCACTTCTCAATGGTACCTGTCAGTTCAAAAGCCATCATCATATATGCAAACTTAGAACCTGCTTTCTGTCTCCATGGGCATCATCTTTCATTTACCAACAGTGAATAATACAATCTGTCAAACTGCAGTCCCACCTTCTTGTTTTATAACAACTTTTGCCAATCTTTTCCACAGTTGGCCCTATCATTACCACAGGGCACTCTTGTCATATTACTGCTCTTTAGACTGCAGCCTTAGCTTTGCAAGTGGACTCTGTTATTCTTTCCAATGCATATTGACTACCTATGACGTCCTGCGTCATCAAGTCAAGAGCTGTGGGAGGAAATGAGCAGGTTATGCAACATCAAGGAGGATGAGCAAGAAATAGCAGGGTCTTCACAGAGCCGCTGAAAGAGGAGACTCTGATCCCCAAAATGCAAAGAACAYGGCACTCTCAAAGCAGCAACAGATGGGGATTCTCAAGAGCAAGGAAACTTGACTTCTGGGAACTAAAGGAAGGCTCTTATTCCACAATCAGATCTGCAAATACAGACCAGATGTAGTGCTCTGGAAATAGGTAAAGAGGAATGAGACTTGTTAGAGGAGCTTTCACAGCCAGCTAAGCCTAAACCATACGTGTATGCCAAGAAAGGTTGGTGATGCTGAAGACTTGCATCTAAGGGAAACAGAGGCATCTGCTCTATCTGTCCAACTGACTATCAAACAGCGACTTCTACAACCCTCAAAAAACCACCAAGTAAACAGTGTTGAGAGCAGCTTTGTTCCTCTAAGCCGGCATCCTAGTAAGGGATACCAGTTTTGTTTTCCTAGAAGCATAGAATGAATTTGAATTCTACTGTGTCATAACATTACAAATATTGAGGAATCAAGTTGAAAATTCAAGTAGCATCTCTCATAACAACCTATAAGCAAAATCACTTGTTAATATTCAGCAGAAGCTCAGCAGGGCACAAACTCTCCAGCTAACAGTTTCTGTGCTAGCCCTTCACAAAGGATCTGAAAAGCCAGAGTGTTAACAACTGAAGAGAAGATTTAATGCTCAAAGATCACRAAAAGCAGAAATGCACTTCAAAGCTTCAGTCAGTCTCTGAGAAATGAGAATAAGACCTTTCCAGAGACAGCCTGTGTCAGCCTATGTTTACCAAGGGGCTCTTTGCCTTTTGACGTCACAAATTTCCATACTGTTTGGCATCTGTGAATTGCACAAAAATCAGTGCCAACACTTTGCTAGTGTGTTTTACTTTATGGAATTGCTGGCTTTTCCTGTTTCCCAAAATCAAGACAGGAAACTACCCAAAAAAAAAAAAAAAAAGAGGCAAAATATGTTTAAAATAATCCTAAAGCCCAAGTCTACCATTTGTATCATGAACAAGTCATAAAAGATCTCTGAAAAGCTGCCAAGACTGAATTATGAATTTCAGAGGATGTGAAAAAAGCAAATACCTTTGATGATACTATCCATAAACTATGCAATGCCCTTGAAACTGTAGAAAAATGCAGGAAAGTTATTCAAACACCAACAAAATCTGTTAATAAGTGAACACAACTGGGAGAAATATTCACACATTTCCAGAAAAGCACAGCTCCTTCCATTCCACATTTTTTTTAATTATATCTCAGAACCAAATCTCAGGGGAAAAAAAAAAAAGGCATGATCATAGTATGATCAGGTTATAAATCTAGATAAAAGAAATGAAAGCAAATGAAGAATCCACCTGAGCATAGCTTAAAATAGTCTCTCTTTGGTATAATAAAAGATTAACTTTGTAGCTAAAAATATACATAAGAAAACACTACCTAAATATCCCTGAAAAGTAGCTTTTTTTCCTAAACGAGCATTCAGGCCCAGCTCCAGAGTAGTTGTGGAAGGTTGTTTGCCAGGCATTGGCGAGAGCAAGGTGCAAGTGCTTCACCTCCTCAATGCTAAGATCATTAACACCACCTTAGACATCCTCAACTTCATCCTGCCCAGAACTAGCTCATTGCCCTAGAGAGCACTTGCAGCCTAAAAATCAGTTGAAAAGACAGTTAAACCAGACAAGGGCCAAACCAGAAACCTCTCACAGTGGAAACACCAGGCTAGGCCAAGCCTATTGCAAAGGAGTGGAGTAGTTTCTTCTACACCTTTGGCTTAGGACACAAAAGAAACTCTGCCAGATCAGCACGCTCCTGTCATTAACTCTGTATGCACACAGGCAGCTGAATCTCTAGAGCTTTTAATCTTCAGATGCTTGGATCTATGTAAGTTATGACACCCATAGACCAATGAACTGTTTCATCTGATTAAATTTCATGTCACTTGTTTACATACCCCATGTGAGACACTCCTGAATCCTTTGCTCTTAAAAACGGCCAGACTTAATATAGTGCTGCTTGCACAAACAGGGTCTGAGAACACTCTCTATATAGAGAGCAAAATAAAATTTGTTTTAAATTAGCGGGAGAAATGAAGGAGAGTTCAAAAATAGAAATAAAAATGGCTTGAAGAAAGAATATAGCTCAAATAACRGGTCATGAAATGCAGGCATAAAACACAGTTGCTTCATTGAAAGAATGAACAGAATATTTAGCAGAAAAACAAACATCAAGTTTCAGGCGTAATGTTTTAGTCCATGATGGGACTGAGTTCTGACTACAGAAAATAGAAGGAATGAAGAGGCTGCTTTTGGGAAAGGGTAATGTGGAAAGACTTAGAAAAGAAGAAAAAAGGCCCTCTCATCTGTGTTCATCTGCCCAATGCAAAAATTGTTCACTTGCTTTTATTTCCCTCCCACATTCTCCCACCATTTCCTACATTACAGAGAGTCTCTGAATTTAGTCCTTATAGTCAGCACTATCTGGAGCAACTAATATCTTGCAGGTGAAAAAGATGTACAGGCCAAAAAAAGTATAAACTTAGGATGATAAGCAGACAGATGAGAGACTATTAGAGCCCTCGATGCTTGAGCTGTGTTCCAGAATAAATCTAGGAGTCCTCTGACAGCAACTTGTTGGGATACAATATAGTCTATCACATCTGAAGCTGACTGCATCCTTAAGGGTGATTCCAAATAACATGGTTGACTGAAAATGGAATAGTTCAGCATCTATTTTTTTCTCCACCATCCCTTTTCTTTTCTCTCCATAAAGAAGTCTAAGAAAGCATCAACTCAGCTCCCAAAATTGTGCTTACAGAGAACCAAAGAAGGACAGTCCTCCAGGGCTACAGAAGTKGCACAGGCAGCATTAGAATTGTCCTCTGACTTGGTGAACATGTGTTCTGCTACGACTCAAAGCCTGGGGAGACCATGGTTGGCCTATGAGGGGAGGGTGGGGGTGGAACGGAAGAAAAAAACCCACCTACCTACCTATATCTTATGAGACAAAAATAAGCATCTGTTCTCTGATCAGTTAAAGTCATCTCCTGCTTCTCACCTTGCAATTGCAATTGAATGCAAACTGAATCCAATTCAATATAATGACCAAGCGTAGCAGTCAAAGTCAACCAAGCAACTGAACCTTTTATTTGCCCCACTGGAAGCAGAACTGGAAAAAAAAATTACTTAAGATTTACTTACTGGCCGGACTTCACCAGTGGTGTTGGTGTACTGACGAGCCAGACCAAAATCTAGCATGTAGCATTTTCTGTACGTTGAAGGTAAGCGGCCCATGGCAAAATTGGACTGGACAAAAGAAATTAAAAAATAAAAAAAGTCAACACTCGGTTGGATGACAGTAACTTGTGCAGAGCAGTGATTTGCATATAAAATTTTGCCAYACAGCACCACACATCTCTGGTGATAATAAGTCAGAGAGAGGGATTTTAAGATACATCTAATGGAGAGAACTGTTGCCATGTTAAGAAGTTCACTATGTAGAGAAGCGGCTGTGGAGTCTCAAAATAACTAAGATTCACATTAGCTTAGCTAAATTTCAGCTGCTATGAGAAAGTTACAGTTCACACCACTAGCTCTGCAGTAATATCTCCACCACTTGCATAACAGGCTGGAGTTACTTGTAGACAAAGTGTTTCCCAGTTTCTCTTCCTGATTCAGCACATATTATCCTGCCTTAACTCCAAAAAATTAACTAAAAGCCTCCACTCGCAGTAGCACATTCCCTGAACATCTCTGAACATTCAGAGGCACCTAGAAACACTAGGTTGGGTTCTTAGTGAGTAAACTGACAATAAGCAAACGAAGTAGCCATCATTTAATCCCCATCTTCAAGCCAGGTGCTGCACCATGATGCACTGCTGCTAAAGGATTCAAGGCTAGTCCCACTAGTGACCAGTCACTACTTTAAAAAAAGAGGCCCAGACCATATTCTGGGTGTAGAGCTACATTCTCCAAAGGCTATGAGGACAGGAGGGCAAACCTGAACTCCCACTTTTATTTCTGCTGTCAGAACTCAATACAACTACTCTCCTGTAGTTTGCACAGGGAAGGTTTTGTGGAATCTCTAGCATGTTCGTATGATGTTTCACCCCAAAACACAGAGACACACTACGACTGAGATCCCAACACACACTAAATCAGCATATTGACACCACAAGAGGCAGCTGTTTCCAGACCCATGCGTATGCAGAAAGAAAGAGTCAGCTGCTCAGGCAGCAGACATACTTTGGAAACYGACCTCAATTTTTTAGGTAATTGCTCCAAAAAAAATGGACAAGATTATTCTGTTAAATTGAATAAACAAAAATCACATTTATTCATGCGATGGGTCATACAGCAAAACATCCTTTCTGAACCCATTTTATAACAATCATGTGTTGGACTCCAGACAAATATTCAAAGTTAATTGCTTCAGCATGTGGTTTTCAGTGGGACAAATATGACTAAGTTACTTACTAACCCACAATGGAGTAGCCTCTGCCAACAACACAAAAAACTAGTTTGCTGTGCAAAGGAATGATAGTACTATATTACTAGTGTCTACCCACAGAAATGAGTGTCAGACAAAGGGAGTAAAAAGCAGGCCTTAAAGCCTCCACTGAGATCTGACCATGCTCAAGCCACCAGGATGCCCTTATTGACTCAAGCATGACAGACAGACACACAACCAGAAGGAAAACTTCCAAAGCAACATACAGGCTTGATGTCACGGTGCAGAAATCCCACAGAGTGAATGGCTTCTATTGATTCCAGAATCTGTTTGCCTAATCGCAGTGTTGTGCTCAGCGTGAAGGTCCCCCGAGGCTGACTTCTTCTGAGATCTGCAAGATTTCGGCCCTGAAACAGTCAATACAACATTTAAACCAGCACAGCAAAGCACAGTATTTCACCGCTGCAAAATCCGACACATCCCAGCTAAAGCAAAAATGCTGATCAAACAGGTGCCGTATGCCTGATTTAGTTCTTGTACCTAAACTCCCAATACTTCATTTTAAGTTTTAAATGATACATAYGCTCATAAGAAGATACCAGGCTGGTACCCTTGGAAGCCAGCTAACTCTGTTACTTAGGAAACAGGCACAGTAAAGGCAGCATAAGCTATGAGCTGCCACACTGTCACAGCAGTCTCGGATTTATAAATGAAAAAGAGGGTATTAAAATGAGTATCCACTATAACATAGTGCCCCATTATCCTACAAAACT
The DNA here is from genome assembly GCA_003342815.1 of Eudromia elegans. Lineage (NCBI taxonomy): Eukaryota > Metazoa > Chordata > Aves > Tinamiformes > Tinamidae > Eudromia > Eudromia elegans. The sequence continues at coordinate 313,089 of PTEX01000288.1, forward strand.
AAAGCATGCACCAACTTATCAAAGCAATCAGGCCTAAAATCAGGTCCCACAGGATCACAGAACACGCATCAAAATAYGAGTTACGGAGATATGCTGATTATACCACTACACTACAGAACCTATCCATTCTGCTTCTGTAAAAACACACACATGTATAGTACAAGTCCACATGTAATCAAAGTAAACTCACAACAGAACATATATGGGAGAGATTCTAAACATTTGATGAGAAAAACAAGGTGACTCTCCAAACCAGTGAAATGTTAATCCATCCACCTATTCCTGATTCCCAAAAACATTAAGGGGTCAAGTGTAACTTGGTCTTTTAGCAGCTGACCTGTTGCTCAAGTTGGTTTGTTCTCATTTCTCTTCAAGGCTCTGAGACCCTTGACCAAACACACTTACCAGAGCCCAGTTAACTTTCAGGATCTAATCCTGATACCAATGAACACACCTGGTGACAAAGATATTTGGAGCACAGAAGAACAGACAGTTTGCTCTAGGACACACATGTAATACAGATAGGAGCCAAGGCACAGCAAACGGCCCAGACTTGCAACTTAGTATGAACAACGAAATACTTACAAAAGTAACTTAGTCTTATCTCTCTCTTTTTTTTTTTATAAATATTTCTGTATATGTGACAGTTTTATTACAGGCAGGCAGATTTTATCATCTCTACCTTAAGAGCACAACTTCTAAACAGACAGCAGGATCTTTTCACTGTTTCTGGGACACCAATTTTCTTATCTGATGGTAGCAGGAGTAGATTTTTTTTTTCAGAGCTACATATTGAAATAGCTATTTACTAAGACACAGGTTTAGGAATCAGTCTCAGAGACCAGTTCTCCAGTCACCCAAATAGCCAAAAGAATGGGAATGTCATAACGGGCCACTACTGCCTTAAGGGAAGATGGAAAATTAGCAGAAAATTTATGTTTTGCAAATAGATACTATCACGCTGGCAGAGAAACAGCAGATGCTCTAAGCTGAATGTCTCGGGGTGGGGGAGTAGGATGGGTTCCAGTTCCAGTAACTGAAGACAATTCCTGCACGGAAAGGGAGAAAGGCAAAATGCTGTGGCCAAAGGGATACAAAAGTGGCCTATTTTGAAACAGAACGGGATTTTTTTAGCCTTATGAGTGATGGTGCAAAACTAACTATGCTTTAAACAACCAAGACTGAAACAATTTCAGCATTGCCAAAACTAGCAGCTCAGTCATGCTGCCAAAAGCCTGTTAGAAAGTAAGGGATCCTGTGTAAAAATGAATTTATTTCAAGATACACTCATATTAAACAGGCTTGTTAAGGACAGGATTGGTGGGTTAGAAATCCTCTTGCCATGAGCTCCAAATTAGCTCTACTGAGAATCCTATTCACACTCAAAATGCAGCTATAGCCAGATTTAGCTAGAGAGCAAAAGCTTCTCCTGTCCCCAGCATCAGAATTTGTGATGCCAAAAGTGCACAGAAAACAAACCCATGGTTCAGAGATTTACTGGTTTCACACAGCCATATCTCAGAGTACCACTACAACTTAGAAGACTTAGAGGTTTGTTTTAAAGTATTGTCAACTTGAGTTTTAGTCCATGCTTGACCACTTAATTTTTATTGAAAACAAGCAACCTGCCGAGCCTTCACAAGGTATTAACGAAAAAAAAAAAAATCATTTTTCCCACTTCTCCACATCCTGGGTTCAACAACACCTGGCACTGAATTCATTTCCCATCTCTCTCATCACCACCATAACCTCCTTCTCCTCTGGGCAATTTTACACCTTTTATTGTTCTTCTACATGCCTGGAAAACTCTCAGTTCACACACCCACTGTGCATCCTTCAGTTCCCCTTCATGTTCTGCTCTTGTGACATTCAAAGGAAGAGTTTAATGTTAGAAAATGGAGAGAGGGCCTGCTATTATTTATTTTATTTACTTTGCTAATTAAAAATAATCCTTCAGTTTGTGTTGGCAGCTTTCTTCTTTTACTTACTACTTCATTCTTCCTGTTTTCCTTCACCATGTTCTATCATCCAGATTATACATAAAGAAGTATAACACACACTCTAAGTTCTTCACAGGAAGGTCAGGTTTGTAATGCATAGAATGCTTTGAACAGCAAAGCTCTGATCATACAAGCTAGGATTAAAACAGGGACAAGTGCCCTGTCAAGTTTTACATCAGGGGCTGAAACAGGCCAGTATCCAATGCATCAGTGTCACAAAGCAGCAGCTTTAGTTTGAAACCATTCCCCTCTGAGCCAGGGACAGTCTGCATCTCCTTAAAGGTCCTTCTTCCACATGTTCCTGGCTCTGGTATAAATTCCCATTTATTCCACATCACATTTTTTTTCTTCTGGAACTGTATCATGCAGAGTACAGCTGCTTTTGTGACAGTACCACTCTATTTGGGCTCTGAAGTTTTACCCATGTAAGTTTACTTGGTTAAATTTTAGGCTGAACCATGCATCCACTTTCAATATACAAGGTCTCTGCTCCACAGCTTGACCTTACTCTCATACTGTAATTCCTTCCTTGGGAGGCCATCTCGATTTGCAGGGAACACACAACTCACCTGAAGCTGCATGACCACATAATTAAACTTTTCATTCCTTCCACAGCCAATAAATCTGCAAACATGATCTTTCCCTGAAAAAAAAGAGAAAAAAAACACAAAAAAAGATGAAAAGTCAGAAAACATGACTACACAGTGATCACGATTTTTAGAGATATAATTTCTAAGAAAGGGCTTGCAACTGTAAATGACATCAAGCAGAGTTCTTCAGAGCAGACCAATTTAGTTTCCTCTTTCCCAACTCCCTGCCTCAGGAGGGTACTGGGACATTCAACGAAAGGAAAAGCCTGTGAAAACAGCCACAAGTAGTAACCAGCCAGTATCAAGGACCTTGAATCCTCAAGGGGATGTCGTGGAGCACGAGCAGAAGCCTGACAACCTGCAGTTTGGAGAGCTGCCACATGCAGATCCCAGCACCACCACAACCGTCACCGTCTCTGGACTAAACCACAGGGAGCAGACATGACTGTGTTGGTTTCACAGCTCCACCACATCCACGCTTCAGCTCCCTAGAGCACCTTTACTCAGTAAAGGCTCACTTTTAAGTCATTGCCAAACTTGGTCTGTTAGTACTGCTTATCCTGAAACAGCTGAACTTAATGCTATTTGGATGCGTAGGGAAACCCTAAGCTCGATTGCCAGAAACATCTGAACAGGAAAGATGGTTATGACAAACTCTATTAAAACAATGAAGCTGCTAAAGGCATTTTCAAAATGAAAGAAAATAAATGTGTGCAATTGCATGCCAAGTTCTTGCACTGAGTTACAAACACAAACCATCTCTATTAAACCAAAATCAAAACCAACCAGTTAGCAGCCAGTGTTCTGCCAGGTTTTCTTTTTATCACATGGCTCCAGACAAGACCTACCTTCAAAAAAAAAGTGCAGTATGTGATGGAGAGAGTGAAGATTGTCGTTTCAGACCCTGTCCCGTGATGTATTTGTGCTTTCTGTTAGGAAATGGGCAAATAGTACACATGTGTTCCGCTAAGAGCAAACTGTTGCTGACAAAGTTAAGGTTGATGTACACGATCCTGAAGAGCAGTTGGCTCCTGATGGGGCTTCTAAGCAGGGAAGAGGGTGGGTATTATTGCATAGCTTTGCCCTATATTTTGTGGTAGAATTTGAGCACCAGCAACCAACTCACTTGGACCTCACTTTCTTCTAGGACTCTCTCCCATTCTCCTACGAAGGTCTCTGAAGAGGCCAGAATTTGCTCTCCTGATGTCCATTTTTGTTCTCCTATTTTTTGTCCTGCTTCCTCCTCAGAGGACCCTCAGCTCCACCATCTCAACGGTTACTACAGCCAAGGCTGCCCTTAATCTTCACATTCCCACCAGCCCTTTCTTGCTTGGTAGTAAAAAATMCAGCAGCAATCCTCTTCTTGGCTCCTCCATCACCTGTGTCAGGAAGTGCTCTCCAGGAACTTCCAGGATTGCCTGTGTCCTGCTGTGCTGTTCCTCTAGCAGATATCAGGGTGGTTCCTGGAGGCTACTCCCAGCTGTCTGTAGCAGATCTCATTGAATTCCTCTTCTCAATCAGGTGGCCTACAGCAAACACCCGAAATAGTATCACCCATGTTGGTCTGCCTTTTAACACTTCATTACCATGAGCTCTTGACTCATTCATCATCCATCCATAGGTACAGCTTGATCCAGTTGCTCTCCCAYATAAAAGGAGACTTTCCACCTCGCCTTCCTGGCCTCTCCTTGCTAAAGGGCACACAGCAGCAGGCCAGTCACACAAGCTATCCATCATGTGTCCGTAACTACAAGGAGATGATAGCCCTGTTACTCTACACGGAAAAGCTAATTCTTCCTACTATTCCTCAGGCTGTGTGCATTTTGGTAAAGGCAGTYGAAGCACTTCAGAGACGTTTTGAGCAGACTGATTTCCCAAGAGGAGTATAAGGAGATTCCCCATAGTCTTTTCTTGTAGGTACTTCCTCAGCTGCATGTAATTTCTGAAGGCATCCCCACCTGGGGTACTCCATCCCATTCTGCTGACTACCCTGTCTCTGCAGCTCTCCCTTCCTCAACCTTCCTTACTACAAAACCCTCCTTATCAGGGTAGTCAGCCTGCTAGCGGAGCTGACTGTGTCCTGTTTAGTGATGTACACCAATTTTCTCCCCATCAGTTATTGATATTCCTACACAGTCCCATATTCACGGAAACCAAAGCCCTCATCCTGACACCCAGTGAGGCAGCCAGTTGTTTACCTGGACTATCTATCTACTCCTCCTCACATCCTTCCTACTCCTTGGCAAGACTGAGGAGAAAAAGATGTCCCCTGAACTCTGTAATCCTGCTTGATACTTTCCTAGTTCCCCTTGGCTGTATTGCTGGTGTCCATATGAAAGAGTAGCAGAGGGTAATCGTCAGACATGTAGACAAGCCTTGGCAGTCTTTCCACGACATTTCAGATCTGATATCCTCACAGGCAACAAACTCTCCAGATGAGAAGTCAGGCTGGTAGACAGGTGCCTCTTTCCCCTGCAGCAGGGAGTCACCCACAGCAATCGCTCGCCACTTCTTCCAGGTCTTCTTTCATGGTGCAGTGGTGATGGCTCCACTGCTTCACTTGCAGCCATGCCCAGCTTCTCCTCAGCTTGGAGGACGCTGAACCTGTTCATCAACTGCAAGTCTTCAGGGGGAGCAACGGCCTTTCTCCTCACCTGAGAGGTGACTAGTTATAAGCTTTCATCTTCTATGGAGTTACAACTTAGTGTTCCTGTGGCACAAGGCCTGCATGCATCTCTATGGCTGTGGGCTACGACTCTAGGAGCTGAGGGCCTCTGAGAATATCCCATGTACCTCACACATCTCAGAGACTAAGCAGACTGCTTGCTTACTCCTGTAACTGAGCACATTTTCTATAGAGAAGTTGACCGTCAGCCCCAGCCTCATGGATAGGCACCAGGTACTCCCTGCAGCCCTTCATAGTGAAAGGAGAGTTATTTTCATCACTTTCTAACTTTACTTGGAAACAGTGTCTGTAGCCTGGCAGAGACATCTCACCTACAGTTGCCTTCCTCTGGAGGCAACACATTTCTGGTCAGACAAAGTAGGTGACTTCAGGGACCTGTCAAGACAGCTAGAGATGGAGAGATTCCAACACAGAACAAAACAAAATCCATGTTGAAAATAAGCTTTAAAAATAGCTACATTATTCAATAGGAATGGGCTATGATTTCAACAGCTGGGATAGCCTTGCTATTATGTCTGCAGTAAGCGAATGAATTAATGGACATACTTAAAAACAAAGGGTCAGTCACTTGACAGCAAAGTGTAAAACTGCCAGATGTTGCCAGCCTTCATTTCTTCTATTCCTTCTTTGGACCAGTAAAAGCTTTAATATGACCAATTGCTATTAGACCCTACACAGAGCCAGGAGCAAGCATCCAATATAAGGTCCAGAAGGCAGATTTTAAATCCTGTTACATCCATCCCATGTCCTGCCCTTATCTCAGCATACCACACAGAAAACATGAGGCTCAAATTTCAATTCAGCCAAACACCCACAAGACTATTTCACATGGCAAAACAGAGGCTGGAGCTACTTAAAGTCAGCATCTGTCTCCCTGCATTAGTACAGCAGCTGCCAAGGGTACTACCCTGACTCCCAGGTAGCTGGGTTACACCCACCGAGCAAAATGCTGTGGGAATATGAAATTGCCTCCAAAAGAAATAAACTGACATGCAGGGAGTTAAGACACCACTTCTACAGAAACAACTTGTGTATGCAAGACAGCAGGATTGGCAAATGACAAGAAAAACAGACAAACAAAAAACATATGCAAGCAAGAGCTCTTTTCTCCTCTGCTTTTATTGGGAAGCTCTCACCTGTCCAATCCTTGGCAGTAAGTGGAGAGTAGGTAACACAAAATTGCCTCACTGACTCCTCAAATGAGATCAGGTGCTCAAAAACTACAATGCCTGCGACAAGGCTGCATCTTGCACAGCCACTCAATATGCAGAGCAGCTCTGCACTGCAGAATAAAATCCATCACAGTCCTGTGCAATAAGATTGGCTACACAGAGAAGATGGTTTTTACTAAGAAAACATCCTACCAAGCCGGRCATGGGAACACCTTGGCTGCTGCGCTCCTCATACGACAGATGCTCCAACCCCTGAACCACTTTTACGGGTTTGCTCCAGAAGACCCCATCTCTTGTACTGGGGAGCCAATATAGAATACAGCACCTCAGAGGAGGTCTCTTCTGTGCTCAGTGAAGAGGAGGAATCACCTTGCTCAAACTGCTGGCAGTGCTTAATGCAGTCCAACGTTGGCCTTCTCAGGCCTCAGCAGCAGCAGCAGCCTCCATCAGTTGCTTAGGTGAGAGATTCTGTAACCTGACTTCTCAATCACTTTTCGCCAAAAGCCTAGAAGGGCAGCCCTGGTCCTACTTYCTAGGGCTCAGACAGGATAAGGATGTGGACAGAGATTAGAAGGTGATATGTGTTCCTCACAAATAGCAATATAAGTCWGGAAAAAGTTTGCCTTTGGCAAAAAAAATCTAGATCTAAACAGATAAAGGAAAGGCATCATAAAGGCATTGCATAGTTAGAAAAATCAAGCAGAATACGATGACTGCACAGGATAGTTGAGAAATACTAAATGGCAGYGATCTTACACAGCCAAGTACAAATGCATGTGGTATTAGAAAGTATATGGAGACCCTCTAGGACAGTTTTAACCCGACCGGTTTCTCAAATGTTTCATGTGGAGTGACTATGTAGAAAGGACATGACCAGTGACCTGCAAAATTATGTTCCTTATGTAGCTTTTTCCATTGCCGTGGTGGTCAGTCCTGTCTCAGAAACYCTGACTGCTAGTATTGCCCTGCAGTTCAAACAGATTGGGAGCTGACACTGACAGAGCTGGCTGCACCCAAATTACGTCCTGAAGTAGGTCTGCAGCCTGGGCTACTGGTCAGTTTGCTCTGGCCCAAATTCTGCAAAGCTCTAGTAATCTGCAAGATCACAAATTCTGAAGGTAAAATAGCCCTTAGTCCATTAGTGTGCATAATACTAAAATACAATCCAACAAAGATGTACTATTAAGAGTGTTTTCAATGCTCAATCCCATGAGAAAAGCACAGATAAATTAGACGCATCACTGTTCTGCTCTTTTTCAGCTGAAAAGGCACAAACTGTCATCTGAACCCTGTCACCTATGGTAATATCACTGACCAAATCCTGGATAACAGTGCGTCTCTCTTCAAAGATTGTCACATAAGGCATCAACTTTCACATTATTTATTGCTTAAGCCAGGTAAATAGAAAACAGCCTGGCAGAAGGCAACTCCCCTTTAAACGCAGTTTCTTCAGGAGAAGTAGGGGAGGGACCTGCATTAAAGGAAGGCCCCTGTTTGGCTGCTTCCCAGGCAGCCTGGTTACAAGCTTTCCCACACAGAACAAGAATCTATAGAAATTGTACGTAGCCGATTTTCACTTCTAGACCAATACACAGCAAAACTAAGGAAAACTAATTAATTCAAAATAAAATAATTCACTAATTCATAACCACCCCCTATCACCAGCCCCCACCCCTCATTTGCACCTCTGGTTGCTAATTGCTAGCATGCACAGTGACCTTGAACCATTTCATAGTCCACAAGGAAGAGCTCTGGTTCTTGGTTTCTTTACTCCTTACCCTGCAGCTTTTTTAGGACAGCCACTTCCATCTTGAGAACTTGCTTGGGCTGCTGGGCTGATTCCACTTTCAAGGCCACATTCTCACGGGTCAGCAGATCCATTGCTTCATAAATCTCCCCAAAGCCACCGCCACCAATCTTCTTCAACTGGAATGGTACAAGAGGTTTGGTACATCGCACAAGAGAGATGCCATCAAGGTGGCCCTCGCAGAGCCAGGCATTCGTCTTTGCTGCATAGAGAGGAACAAGTTCAGCTCTAAAGTCTTTTTTGTGTCGTGCCTCTTGTGAATTCAGCACAGACTTTCACTTGACCCACAGGCGAGATGGGTATGTATCACGCAAGAGGAAAAACAAATAAGGAAATTGTTAAACACAGGGTCAAGAAAGAGAAAAATCTAATGAAAAACATCAAAGTGATAATCATGTTAGGCCTCACTGTTCAGGGAATTATTATTATTCCATTCCTCACCTTCCACTAGTCCATAACCTGCTAAGACTGGAGTGTCACTGTCCAGGTTCATCCTACTTAAGTATACGAGTCTATATGCAAGCTAAGTGTCCAGGTTTCCATTACAGCTCATAGAGTCAGATAAATACTTCCATCTAATCTAGTACCAATATTTATTTCCCTTGTCATGTGGACATGTAAAAACAAAGTGCATGTCAGATGTGCTTTTAGTCCTTTCAGCACCTTACCAGTGGACACATCAGTCCCTTGGAGCAAATGGTTACTAAAAAGTTGCTCTGATTTTTGGCATGGCAGTGTCTGACTAGGGGGTTCTGGGAACTCTACAAACTGAACTTCAGGACTACCAGATACCAATGCAATGTCCTGATGGGGCATGGGAAGCCAGAAGCTTCCCCAAATATATGGGCAGTTATGCAGGACACTGCCAGTTCCATTTGAGGTCTCTAGATTGCCCAAATATCTTGAGAATAATTTGGTTCTTCCCAAACTTAGGGTAACCAAACAAGAAACGCTGCTCTAAAAGACAAAATGCAGTTCCACCAGGAAAATTGAAACTACACTGCGACTGCCTAGAGGAGCCCTCGTGCAGTCAAGTTTGGAGCTCCAGCAGTTCAACTCAATGGTCAGTTTATTCACAAATGGCTAACAGGCCTCATCTAACCGTACGAAAGCTCAGGAATAATAGATCTACTTATGACAGATTCTGAGTCCACTCTGCTCAAGGAAAAATTAATGTAAAACAGGCATGAACTGAAAAGACTATCAAGAAGTAAACTAGTCAATCTCAAATGATCTGAAGATCTGATAAAAACCTCAGTGCAATTTTGCACAGAGTAAGGAGAGACTGCAATAGGCTCCATGATCAACAAAATCCTTTCCTTGTCCCAAGTCTTCTCCTAACCATAAATGTCATTTGCAACCAGGTCACAGAAAAAGAGTCCACAAGACTTTGTGGGACTTTGAGCAAGGTGTCCAAAATAAACAGAACAGGGACAAGTACAACCAGAAGTGCAGTCAAAAAACTCCAATCATTTTGATGGATCCAGGACCTGCTCCTGACATACTATGTGCCTGTTGGCAAAAGTCACAGTGTGTATTCAAGTGCAATGCAGGAGCTGCCAACTCTGTCTTGTTAAAAAGTCTGAATCCCCAATACAGAGAGATCAGGAGAGATAAAGGGAGACATCTTTTCAAAATCAATAGCTACACATAGTTCAAAGCAAGTACAACTTATGTTTGACTTGGATCCTGAACCAAATCCACATTGTTTGGTGCAGATGTGCATGAAGTCATCCCTGAGGACTCTCAAAAAGTCAAATGGTTACCAATACCATCCAAATTACAGCTGGTCAAATCATCAAAATATCTGCAAGTAAAGAAAGAGGCTCAAAAGACTTCAGGTCTGACAGCCTTGAGAAAAAGCAGAGTCCTCTCAGGCCACCTCCTAAAACAAAAGAAAACAAAACAACAACAAAAACCACATTGCTATCAGTCAGTCAGACTTCACACACTTGGGCAGAGGCAGAAAATTGAACTATCACCAGGCTAAATTCAGATAACTTAACATCTTCATTTGTCAGAACTCTGTCAGTCGGTATATGGAAGAAGAGAAGAAAAGGAGCCTAAGGAATACATTAAACTCGTCTAAAATTAGAAACTGGCTCTACCTTGGACACCTGCCAGGCCTGCAAATGTGGATGCCCAGCTCAGCCAAGGGAGAGCTACAACAGGAGGACAGATTACACACAGAGCCTTCTGGCAGCTGAACCCTTGCTCCATCTAAATAAGTCACCCACCTGCTCGAGTAGGATTTATCACTCACTGCAAAGCTTGGGCTGCTTGCAGGTTAGATTCAAAAAGGTCTGTGATGAAGAAAGAAGGGAGAGATTCCCTGCCAATGGCCAACAGACAACTTCAAAATGCAGTTCAGCTAGTGCGAGGCCAGGTGTTATAAGCACAGCTGGCAATAACAATTTCTCTTTGCTATTTACACCCTTGCAATTTCTCAGGGCCTCCAGGGGGGAAGATTTGATGACACCCCTCTGCAGTATTGAAGACTGCTGTGAACCAACATTAAAAACCAGAAAAAGCTATTTTTTCTAGTCTTAATTGCTGCTAGCAAAATAGCTGCATGCCTCCATATTCCCGAAGCAGGGAGAGGGCTAATGGGTTTAGCAGCCTCCAGAAGCAGAACTGCAGGACACTCCAAACACTTGAACCTGTATCACTGAATCACCACTTTCACTATCCTCACTGAAAAAAAATCGGTTTAAAGTGCTCCCCTGGGAGCATAACTGAGACTATTTCATCGGGGGKGGGGTGGGGTGGGTGGGTTAAGGGCTTTTAAGAGTTCTGCTGTTTCCAGGAACAAAGTTACTTTGTTTAGGCTGTGTTAAAAGTTTTCCTCTCATCATTTAGCAGAGAAGCTTTAACACCCGGGCCCAGGGAGGCAGGGAGGAGAATCTTCAAACCTGATGAACAGTGGGAGCAAGTACATGTCAAATTAACTAGGCTACAGCGATAAACTCTAATAAAGACTAATCCTCTCTCCACCTCCTGGCTCTTCCCCATTGTGGCTGTACCTCTGCACCTCAAGCAAGGCTCAGCAGCAGGAACAGGTCTCACTTGAGCTTTGCCATGAACATACATCAATCTGGCCAAACTGTTGAAGATCTCCATCTGCGCCCACGGAGAATTGTCTCAAAGCTGGAAGCAGGATTTTAGAGGTGCATTAGCACAAAGCATATTTCGTGCCCTACATGTCAGTTAAACCACACACGTGTCATCCTCCCGGAGCAAGCGGATGTGGTTCAGGCCAGAGCTGCAAGAGCACAGCGGGGCTTCCCTGAAATTGCTCCAGACACCTTCTAGAGAGGGAAGGGGGTCTCAGCTCCGGTGGCYGATTGCACAGAAAATAGAGATGCTCCATCTGCTCTCAGGAAGCACAGAGAAAGATGAACRGTTTGAATTTTTAAATATAAATGAAGGAAAAAATACTGATTTAAAAACCAAAACAAAACAGGCCAGACAGAAGTATGAAAGCTGGGGAGAAAGCAGGGACAAAATACTATGATGAAGAGAGGCAAGCAATGGGAGAGGAAGAGAAATGGAGCAAGGTGGTCTGTGCAGGAACATCACACATGTCTAGAGAATGAGACTGTCCCCATGTCTCTCTCACAGGCTAAGAAATAAAGTAATTCATTTGAAACCCTATCTGCAAAAGGAATTTGATCATTCTCTCTTACATCACCTGGTAAAAGCATCAACAAAAAAGTCATTAGTATTTCTGACCCAGATACTACAGCAAGGAATAACACAAAAAATGATTTTAAACAGCAAACTTGTGCTCTGAATTTAAACGGACAGCGAGACCTTCAGCCACACAGCGGATATGTAGAGAACTAAATGGTTACTTAATTCACTGACCCCATCCAGCTTATACACTGGATGAGTCCCACTGTCCCATAAAGAACCAAAACGCTGTTAAGCCATAATTTTAGAAGGGTATCATAATAAATTTACAAAGAAGTTATATTGACAAATTATGGAATTTCTAGCTTTTAGAGTGGCTAATGTTACAACCTTAAATGTTTCTTTTAAGTTCACTTTAATGTAACTTATTTTTAGGAACATCTCTATTATTTTTTGCAGCAGTAGCTTTAAATCCAAGTCTCTTACTAAAAGATGACTCAGTTGGCTGCAACAGTTCAATCCTACCTAAAAATCATGGGCTGGTTTAATCTTCTAAAAATACCAAACAGTCTAAAAGGCATTAGAGCAATATTGACTATCTTCTTGTATCTGACTGACGTTAAATCAGACCTTTTCACTGCTCTTTGCTGGAGCTCCAGGTTAAAGAGAGAAGCGTCTCTCTTCCTGCAGGAGCTCTGTATAGAGCACCAAAGGAAGCCAAAAGACAGAGCTACTCACCACTTTCCAACGATCTTTGACCACATAATTGGCCGGCAGGATGTCGACCTGTTCCCCTCCTCCACTCATGTTTGGTTCGTCCTTGATGACTGCTGCTAGGCACTGCATTTGCCAGCCAGAGAGGATTTTAGTAGCTCCCAGTTTAAATGATCCATTTATCTGTGGGGAAAAAAAAAAACAGGGAGGGAGGGAGGAAAGACAATTAGTGCAGGTTGTGGCAGAGGTGCACGCTGCATCTCCATGGGTCTTGCTCAAGGCTTAATCAGAAATAGCCTCTCAGGAAAGGAGGCAAACTCACCTTGCAAATGCCTGAGCTCACTCCATGCATAGGYTTGGCAGACGCAACCATGCTTCAAGTCAGCAGCAAAAACCGAAAGGGTAACAAGTTATTGGCTCTATCATGCAGGAGTCCAGTGACCTCGGGTCTCACAGCCAACAAGTCAAAGGGAATCTAATGCCAAATTATGCTGCAAGAGCTGTAATTGCACTAGGCAAAAAGGTCTTGCTTCAACAGAGCAGCTGCTGCACTGGCAGTTTGTATGGTTTTCGCTGGATGACATCCAACACAAATCAGGCTGGTTTGCCAGGTACTGCATTCAATAAGCCTAAAAGCATTCAAAAAGGGTAGAAGGGTCTTCAGAGAGCCAGACACTACCACTGTGATGGACAGCCAAGCAAAGAAGATGGGGATGGTTAGAAAGGGCTTCAGCCATATGCAGATTAGTCCTTCCTGTAACATACACTGCTAAAACTATAATGTTAAAGTTGAGAAAGATACCTTAGTCCTGCGGTGTTTGTATCTTATCTGATGTCTTTATAGGGAGTTCAGAATAGCCTAATCTGAAATTAATTTGGGATTTGAATATTTCGATTTAATTTTTTCACAGAAGTGATTTTCAAATGCACATTAACTCCACTTCCCTGGAAGCAAATGAATTGAAACAAGATCTTCCTCGGGCATTTTGTCTCTTCCTGTAAGACAATTTTTGGCCTTGGAAACAGTCCAGACTTCATGAATCTTTTATTAAATTTTCTTGGCAGTTCTGTCGTCCTTTCCCAAGAATATTCCATATTTTCCTCCCTAGAAATGATTGTCACTGCAGTGCTCTGACTGCAAAGTTAAAATCAGGTTAAAAAAACCTACAGGCCAAATTAGGAAGGAAAAAAAAAAAGTCTAGAGCCAGCCATTCAATCATCACACTTTTTCATGCCAAAAAAGAAA
>PTEX01000288.1:327936-342862 GCA_003342815.1 Eudromia elegans
AGAAAGAGAGAAAGAGAGAAAGAGAGAAAGAGAGAAAGAGAGAAAGAGAGAAAGAGAGAAAGAGAGAAAGAGAGAAAGAGAGAAAGAGAGAAAGAAAGAAAGAAAGAGGCCACTTCCTAATAACAAAAGGAAGGATAAGAAGCAGTCAGTATGTGGCATGCACAAGGAGGCAGTGGATAGAACATGATACAAAGTGCGAGACCTACAAAGAATGATCAAAGACAATAAGACTAACACCTCAAAGGAAGATCCTGTTCTAAAAATGGAGGAGAGCTACCTGCAGGAATCTAACAGCAGACCAATGCCATAAGAGGGCTGCACGTTCACATAGCCCAGCTTCTGCAGGAGTACAATCRAAATGATAAAAAAGAGAAGTAGAAATTGAATCTTAAAGACATTTCAAGAAGAAAAGATGCTTCAATATGTTTCAAGTCCTCATATAAAAAGTCCAGCAGCTGCAAGGGTTAGAAGTTCTTCCATTCTCCAAGCACTGAAGGCAATAAGCAAACTGAGGAAGTACTGACTGTGTTTGGCAGCACAACGTATGTACGTACTGCTTATTCCTCAAGAGCAGGTCTGGTGTTCATTCCCYGGCTCACTTCTGGTACGGTAGAAGAGCCCTAAACCACCGCTGGATGCCCACAAAGCTACTTCTATGCTGGACATCATGGTTTTCACATGCTGCATATTTGCTATGTTTTCCTCTCGTTATTTAAAGAAGAGTCATTTAACCACCATTAACGCCGTGAGGATAGGAATGAGACCAGTACTGACAGGAGTAGAGGCAAGGATGCCCTCTCTGCTCTTAGGAGTCTTTGCCAGACATTGCTCCATGAGGAGAACTACAGCCCACTGCAAGCTCTGGCTTGCAGGGGATACACAGGCAGCTGAAGATCCAGAAGCTGGACTTTTAGACACAGCAAAGAGAGAACTCGGGAGCTTTTTCAAACAGATAAAAGGTCAGTAATGCTCTAATTTCCACTTTGAAGCAAAACATCTAAACCATATTGGATGTGATGCATTTACTAGTGAGGCATCTGTATAACGAGATTTTAGTGTAGTAATTTATGGTGGAAAAGTAATTCCAAGGAATAATTTCAGAAGAAGGGTAGAGCATGAAACTTGGTGTCCGAAGCTGGGTAACACAGAAGTGCTTTCTCTGGTTCTCTGATTCACTTTATCTATTCTGTACAAAGACAGAAAGTTTGTCATTTAAAGAACTCATTGCAGGAATTCTTACTGGCTTTGAAAGAGAACAAAAATCTCAATTAGAGTTGGACAAGCGAATCATCTCTCTCATTTGAAATTCTGATAAGAAAACTGCTCTCCTGGGGCGCTACCACATATAGCGGCCATTTGGCAATACGAAATTATAGGAATAAAGTTCTTTAAGATCTGCTCTGCTTGGTCTAGCCAGAGTGATGGAGGCAAACCAAAAGTCAGTTTAATTACAATCTGAAACAAATTTCAAGATGTTTTAGATCAGAGTAGCAGCACAAAGTAGTGCTAACATACCAAAAATTGGTTGCTGGAGCAGCTGATGGCTCATCAGAGTAACACTGCTGTGTGTCTATGCCCAAAACAAGATGTAACACATACTCAAGATCTACATAAATGTCACTGAGAAACAGCAGAGCGGGTGAAAGTTACTTTTTGGGGGAAAAAAAAAAAATCTATATAGCGATTTTAATTTATTATTTTAATTTCACCAAAATTATTACAATATAAAGACTGTTTGACTAGCATCTGAGCCTGTGGTTTGCCACCCTGCTATGGGCTGAATTATCTTGCTAGCACAGGCGTAGAAGTGAGAGGATAAAGGTGGATTAGTAGGGGGGAGAAGAGGCACTGTGGTCTCTTTCCAACACGCAGCACAGAGCGGGCATCATTTCCCAGCACTAAGTGTTAAGTTGTGCCCATGGAAAGAGAGATGTGAGGATTACTCCGGATAGCCAGTAAAGCTTCTCTCACTTCAAGCAGGGACCAAATGTTACCAACTCTTGCAATATCTGTGTAACTTCTGGCCTTAGGAGCTGCAGCCTGTGCAGTGTAAGTATATGTAACTTGAAGATAGAGACCCAGAAGCCCAAACCCTGACAGACACTACTTTTCCCGTAGAAAAAGTTGGTCTGACAGGAAAAGAYTGCACTCTTTTCCCTGGAAACAGAGCGAGCTGAACAAGCACAAAATGTTCTAAAACTGGCTTCCTAGAAAGATGGGAAGCACTATGAAAGCAGCTGTGAGAAAGAAAAAAAGGTTTATAAATCTGGTCTTGGTGTTTTTATTTATTTTTTTAATAAGATAAATAAAACAGCATGCTGAAGCATGCCATGCTAAACATTCTGGCACACTGCTCTGCTGGTTGTGCCTTCTGCTTGGCATCAAGACAGCTCCATTCAGTTGCACACAGGGCTAAGTAGTCTCTCTTTTTAAGGCAGCCTGCAAGAAAACTGATGCAACAGAGCAGCAATTTTTGAGTTAACACAGAAATCCAGCAAAGTATGATGGTGATAGGGACAGAAATAAGCTCTAGAAGAAAGTCTGTAAGAGAATTATTTCAATGCAGGGCCTGATCTTCCAACCAATGAAGGTGGCACATTTTTCTTATATCAGACATCCTTGCCTCAAGATACTTCTCAGTTCCTGTATTTATCAGGAGGCAAACTCAAAAGCAAACAAAAGTAAGCGGTAATTCATATAACTTGTTAAGCTGCTGAATTCCCTGTCACAGGAGCTGTAAACACTAAAAGCTTAAATGGATTCAAAAATAGTCCTGACAAATTCATTAAAAAAAAAAAAAATCCATCAAGCACTCACACACACAAAGATCCTGTCCTTAGCTTAGAAAGTCTCTCAATAATAAATCACTGAACATGATAAGAGTATTCTGAGGAGTCACTGCTCTATCTCCTTTCTTTTATTCTCTATGCTACATACCCACTCCCGGCCAAATTTGGGTCTGGGCCTGGGATATGCCAGACAGTATGGTCAGACTTGTGTTTTTAATTCTATATTCTGTCTTCTCAAAGTAACCGACATATCTCTGATTCCTCCAAAGAGGTCAAGAGATCAAGCAATAAAATAAACGTCACTTATTTACAATCTAACTACCTATCTTACAAGATTCTCTCTCATGCAAGTATCTTAGCATTTTAAATATTTTTTCCAATAAAACTGTTCACATATTTTTACAGGATCTTCACATTCTTCAAATAAAATTTGTCTGGCAACTTTCTTGTGGAAATCTCTAATGCATATATGAGATATTACCTAAGTTAGATGTATTTCAATCTCAATGCACTGTGGTAGCATTGCTCAAAATGCAGCCAAACCCAAGCAAACATCAACTTGAAAACTCAGACACAAGATTGTTGTTAGACAGCAGAACAAAGCTAYAGAGGTCTGTCTCTCACCATCTTACTAAAAGGTCCTGGATATTCTTAAGTGTCTTAATCTCACTGCTGAAGAACTGCAATATCCCTCTTTATCTCAGGGCACATGCTCACCACTGGAAGCCTACAAATTAGAACAATTAGAACAAGTGAAGTTTATTTAGATTGCAGAAGCCCAGGACTCTCTGGGCTTAACCAAGTGTCATCCCACCAAAACCACAGGACCCAGCTTATCAGCAGATCCCAATAGTGTTTTTACAAAGCTGAAGCAAACTATGGTTCTTCATAAGGAGAGACAAAACTAGATATTTACAAAAATATAGACTCCCAGCCAGCTGCAGTCTAGAAAATAGTTAAATCTCCCTTTCTGATACTTGAGTGGGAGGTTAAAAAAAAAAAATTAACAAGAGTTTAAAGCTGGCCTGGCACTATGAATGTCAGTTTGAAACAGCCCACAAAGAAGCAGCTTCAGTAGCATTAGGCTGAAATGAAAATAGGAGGAGAACATAGCAAGTAGGACAGGGAGTGCATAAAAGAAAAAAACAGTGAGGTTTGGGGGTTTCCAAGGGCAACTGAGCAGCAGAAGGGGGCTCASTGAGTGCCAGTATTAACTCGGTTCTTACTGTCCTTCCAAGTTTTACAAATCTCACCTGTATCTAAGGAACAATTCTAATTTAAAAAAAAAAAAAAGCTTTTGCTTAAGTAACTTGTATTATGCATTAGCATTCTATTGATACAGTAGATATACATATGAACTGTCATAGGAAACAAATTAAGAAATGCAGGGCACTGGGCTAGTCAGTCCCAGAATACATCGTACCTCCTGCCAAACTTGAAGTAACAACTCAAAACAGTAAGCCATACACTGCTAGGGCAGGTCTGACAGCACGAGCTTGCAAGGTATTCAGCTGTTTCCTGCAGACACGTATCTTTATTTCTTCATTGCCTCCTTCTGCTGTAGCAAATCCAGCTTAGATAGCAGGCTCAAATCCTAGCAAGTGTGGCTTAAAGTCTCCTTCTCTAGAATATATTCTTCTCAAGAGCATGCAAGCATATTAACCAAATTCTGGATTTGTCTTTTAGAGTATCTCATTTCTGAGCAAAAAAATCTGAAGGTGAAGTTGTACAAAATTAGGACTATTTTTCACCCTTAAAAGGTGTCTATTCTATTACCATTCATGCCTGATGTGTCTGTGACCAGGACAAAAAACACTGCCACAATCAAGAGACACACATCCGAAATCTCTGTTAACACCAGGCTGCACTAAACAGAACATACAAAAAAATACACTAAATAAAATAGCAGAGGCTCCCTGACAGCACTACTATACAACCTCGTTGCACAGCCAACTGAACATAGCTTGGCTTCTGCACGGTTCAAGTCTCTGGGAATGACCTAAGCAAAACAAACAATTCCCAGACTATAATTTCTTATTGAGAGAGATTGTATGAGCAAACAGCAAAAGCAGTGAGTGATTTTTGTGCCAAAACCATCTATCTGCAGGGAGAATCAACAAAGTTGCTTTACCATAGCGAATCTTTAGGCATGCAAAGCAGGTAAGAGAACATGTACTCTTGGCAGTTTATCTGAACCTAAGTTTCTATATCAGTCTCAGCAGTAAAGCCCGGAAAAAAAAGGTGTAGAATTTGAGGGGTTACCACTACCTTCCGGTCTCCCTGACAGATTGCTCCAGTTTTTGATCCAAGTAGGAAATTAAAATCTAACACCAAGAAATCAAAACCAACATAGCTTCTACCATTGTGGTCAACATTTGCCTGCAGTTTAAATATATGTACCTGCAAACCTAATACTGATCCCAAAATGTTTCTGACATCTTCAGGAACATCTCACAGAGGCACCTTTTCACCAGTAAATCTAATCCTGGAACAGTTTGCTTAATTGATTCTCAATATAATCCAAAGGGGATTCATCTCTGCCTGGAGACGGCTTTTGTGGGAACCTGTTACTCATCTTCCTTYAAAGGTAGCCACTCTGAACCCCTCTCCTCCTTATAGCTGTGGGCAACCATACCTTCCTCAAGAAATTACTCTTGCACAACAGTATTTTACCGTGAATAACCTACCTCAGATAGCCATTTGGTAAACTGCTAACATCTGTTACTTAATGCACTTGTATGGAACCTAGCATGGGGTTTATTAAAATGTTCACAACTTGAGGCTAATCATTTTAAACATTCATACCAGGAAAAACAGTGCTTGTCTCACCCATTAAAGTCATTATACGATACAGGCATGTAGCCATAATTATAACAGATTCAAAGAAAGCCATACAGATGATAGCAACACCTGCTCAGAAATGACACTATTTGATATTTTGACTAAAATTCTGAGTGCTGGATTATTTTGCACAGAAATCCACATGTTATAGATCTGCTACATAGACTTTGCTGTCAAGAGTTTTCTGAAATTTAATAAAAATTCAGTGGCAACTGCCACTCACTACACTGATATGTCATATCAAACTAAATATGACCAAATGAGACATAAAAATTCTTCTAGCTTTCAAGCCCTGATTACAGGATCACAGCAAATCTGCTGATCACAGCAAAGATTCTGTTTATAATTACACAGAAGAGGTTTTCTGGGACTGACAGAAATGTTTTATCATGTCAGCTCTTAGTCACTTAAAATCATCTCTCACCACTACTTCTATTGCTATTCTTTTTTTCCTGATTTGCTTCTTATATACTTGAAATATGCTCAGTGGAGAATGCTCAGCTTTCCTATGCTCCTTGTTTTGGGCAAATTTACAGTTACTTTCTCTGATCTGCAATCTTACTTTTTTTTAAGTTTGCTGACAGCTGCTGATGTGCCGCAAGGTGATGTCCTCATAGATGACCCACTTTTTCTTCTCTCTTTGGGAATCCCTGTACAGCCCTTATCAGGGAATATTAGGAAATATTAGGGAATCCACATATCAGCCACATCCAGCGGTTCTCAGAGATTTCCCCTCAAAGACAAAACTCAAATCCCCTAAAGTATAACACTTAGTTTTAAGCTTGGAAGTTCAAATTCCATGTTTATTTGAAGGGTCAACAGTTCTAGAATAATTTGTTTCCTTTGTAGTTGATATAAAGATAATACTAACAAAAAMCAATAACATCAAGACAGATAATGGCTGTTGCCCACACCTGTWTATATTTGAACATCTTAAAAACTAAAAGAAAACTCTTATATGCAAGCAAGTTCTTTTTGCACTGCCTTGTAAGTTAGTTATTGGAGAAATGGTGATCTCGTCACTAAAAGATTATGGAAGAGCTTTACAGATGTGTCTTGGTTGCCTCTATATAAGTCATTTTGACATGTGTCAATGATGGCATCTAGTCCACAACTGTCAATGCCTACTTGCAATTTCCTAACCCACCCAAATAATTATTTCCTATCCCCATTCTATAATAGGTTTTATCTGCTGAGTTTAATAGTTTACTGAATCTTCTAATTCTACACTTAAGTCTTTCAAAATACTACACTGGAGTACTGTTCCTAGCAGAAAAGTCTCTTGAATAATATTCTAGCAGGAAAAAAAATGTGTTTTTTCAGGACAAACTCATTGTTATAACACATATATTTATTATGCATTTTGTGCTCAAAATGCCAGCATAAGCTAGCTACCAAGTAGCATTTTTAATGATACTCCACAGACAGAACAACCGCTACTTCAAATCCAGATGAGGCTGGTCAGGGTGGGGAGAGTAAAGAAAATAAAGAAATCATTTAATCATAGACATACATACACATTGAAAAAAAAAAGAAAGAAAAAAAAGCAATAGCACAAGAAAAAAAAAAGTTTGGCAAAGAAACAGCAACTGCACTAAAAATATCCTCTCCTGAGTTGGCATAAAAATTGCAAATAGGCTGCAAAGACCAAAGCAATCGGATAGCCCTGAGGCTTGGAACCAGAATGCCTTCTGTCATTTCCCTTGTACCAGTTCTATCTTAAGAGTGACAAAACACTTGACTAGCTGCACTTTGGATCTGCACTTTTTACTGGGCTTTGAGTCTTTTGAAGGCAAAGCCCCTCAAGCCTCATCTTTGCTGCACATAGATTCACTATCCCAAGTCTTGCTAGATACAGGAAGCAAAGAGACAAGAGAAAACAAGAGTCAAGCAAACCCAAAGAGCGCATTTTCGGCATAAAGTCTCTCAGTACAACCAAACTCAAACTCAGACATCTAGAAACAAGTCATATAGGTCATGCCTACAGGTACAGCATTGCTACAGATACAAGCAGAGAAAAGCAAGACAATTCTGTCCTTGTCCCTTGTCTACCACTGGTAGAGCAGAGTAGAATACTGTCTAATGCCAACATCCGCATCTAATGATCCCTGAAAATCTGAAAAAAATTACTTTCTAGTCACTTAAAAAGCTAAACTCTTTAAATGCATGCATCTTATCCAAACAGCAAATGAGAAGCAAAATAATTTAGTATAGCAGTAGTTCCCCATGGAGAAAAAAAAAAAAAAAAAAATCAAAAAACTACAGAGCTCCCCATGTCTGCTCATCTTCTGCTGGAAGTTGAAGCTAGACAACTCAAATTTGTTATGTGACTTTTTCTTTCAGAAAGCACCTAGAACAAGGGAGATGGTACATATTAGATCTCTTGTTCTTTTCAGGGGCTTTGGACTAGATGACCTCTAGAGGTCTCTTCTAACCTTAAGCATTCTATGATTCAGACCAAGGTTGGACACTTTTCAAACGATATACTTTAGCTGCTATATATTCTACTTTTTTCTTTTTCTTTTTTTTTTTTTTGGACAGAAAGGATGGTTCTTAGATATTAATGAATTACATTTGACAATGACTGGCACCGTAGTACACTACCTACAGTACCTCCTCCATGAGGTCTACAAATGGAGCCTGGAGCCACAGGTGCAGATTCCTGGACAATCAATCTAAAAACTACCTGCAAAAAAAAAAAAAAGAAATAGTTCACCTCTCCCTGTAACCTGTGAGCTCCTGCATGCAGGAGCCCGCCAGGAAGAAGTTTGTTGGCCTGTCCCAGCAGAAAGTCTACTTCTCCTTCTCATCATTATGGTCATCTCCTCAGCTTAAAGTTTAACTGATCCATTCTAGAGGCAGTTAATTGCAAGTGTCAGCACCACGAAGGAGCCGTACCTCAGATCCATTTCAGCATCTGTCAAGCTGCTTTCCACATCTCTCTTGGTAGCAGGAAGCCCTCAGCCTTGCATGAGATCACAGGATGCAGCCACTTCTGTTTCAAAGTGGAATAACTCTGAAGCCAGCTTTTCTTTTCAAGGAAAGCAAAATTTAAAAGAACCAGTTAGTTTTGATAAACTACTTCCTAATCCCTAAACTAGTAAATTTTAGATTCTAAAGCATCTAGATTCTATTTAACAATTAAAGACATGGAATTAAAACAGTCATACATCTCATAACACAGAGTTGCCCCAAAGATGACTATTTTTCTGACCGAAGTAGTTTGCAAAACGACAAGCAACTCTTCCTCCTTCATAAAATGAGGAGAGCAAAACACGCCCTTTAATGAAGCACCAATTTGAAGGACCTGATGCCTACAGGAAGGTCAAGGCTATACAAACCCTTGTTTGAGTGAGCAAAGCAAGCCATGGGAATTGAAAGGATAGTTTGCTCCTAGGTCAACAAGATGACAGAGTTCCCAGTCACTAACCACAGAAGTGGACTACAAGCTAACCTTTCCCCGTACTTTCCCCTTCCACTCCCCATTACATTGAAAAAGCCATAGAGTGGAGCTGGAAAGTAGTCCAGCAGAAAGGTGAGACAGTTATAGTCTACTTTAAATGCTGCCCGAACAGCTACGTGCCCCTGAACAGAGATGTCTGTGCACACATACAACTCAGTTGTCAGAGACCAAGTACTGCTTTTTCAGATTATTGATGGATGTGCTGCAGCAGTYCAAGGTGTCCGGGAGGGATGTGGGGAACTTGATTTATATTCCTACCTTCAGAATAACAGCAATGCCAAGGAGGGGAAAACATCAGGTGACAACAGGGCTTTATGGTGAATAGTGTGGGTCCTGTGGGTGAAACCTCAGCAGACGACTGGAAGCCACATTCCGGCACCAAGAACTCCGACTTGGGAGAGAAGGAAGAGGAAGGCTGCAGTGATGGTTCAGTAAACAGATATTTAGAAAGCTGACTTTGTGAGGAGAGAGGATAGCGTGGAGACTGGCCAGTGGCATGGAAGATCTCAGAAGATAGACTTGTAAGAAGACCTGTTTGTACAGACTCCAATCATTTCTTCTGTCAAGTAAGTTCAGATGAGCAAAAAAAGGACTATTTGTTGATTCTTCCAAAGCCTTGAACACATGGTATCAGGTAACTCTAGTAGGTGGCAGATTTTAAACAAATGCAAAGCACAGTACAGACTGCTGTTCAATGCTGTGAAGATTAAGGTTCACACTGGATCAAAAAAGCAACTAGAAAAATACAGAGGAGAAAACCAGCCAACCCACCATCCACCTTCTTATTGCAACGAGTGGAGGACATTTGAATAAAAATGCAAAAATCTCTGGCACCAAGTCACGGACAGGGAGATGGGAGAGGACTCCTGGATAACGGTACCACTTCACGAGGTCTGCACACTCCTGCTGCCCCCAGGCACCCAGCAGTGGTCACCCTGACAAGAGAACGCTTTCTGTGGTCCAGTCCAGCAAAACCTTTTTTATACAGTATTGTGCCAAGGAGCAGCTGGTGAGCACACTCCATATGGTTGCCAGTGATATAAAGGCCAGATAACCTGGACAAAATCCCACATTTTGTAATTTCTGCTGTAGGATAAGAAAGAAATAGAAGGGAGGAGAGGGAGAGAGGAAGGAAAGAAAAGCCAAGAGTACTTTCAGTGGTACTCATATAGAAGCCCCCAAAGCAAACAAATGCAGACAGGCCTACATGTTTGTTCAGAAACAGGCCTCAGAGGCAAGATGAGTGAATTAGAAAACACAGATTCAAGCAGGAATATTTAAGCAATAGGTACCTCTGCAACTTGATAAAAGGACTGCATTCTTTGGCCTTTCCAAGTACAACGTACATAAGAAAAGACCAAATGACAAATGAGACAAAAAAGAAGTCTCAAATGAGATAGATAAATAAGTTGCATCAAGGCTAAGTAGAAAAATGGAGTAGCAGAGCTACACCATCGACTGCCTGACAAGGATAGTACAACAGCCATAATTTATTGAGGGAGAACAGAGAGGTTCTGCAGCCACAGGTAACTTCAATTGGTTATGGAGATCAGGACACGTGACCAAGATGAAATTTTAAACAGCAACTAGAAAGGGATAACAATAATTTTTTGAGGAAAAAACCCAATACCTGATGACTTCTTTAGGAAAGTATGGGATCTGGTTCTAAATATTACTGAGAAGTGTTCTCTAATATTAACGATGATACCCTTAGAATCTTTTTGGGTACAAGAAAAATCTGCTGATGATCAGGTGCTATATAAAGAACATTAGAAAGAGCAGCCAAAAGAACAAACTGTTTGTAAGGGGCAAAACTATTGCCTGGACACTCTACTTCATTGACACTCCACTGAAGTCAGAGCGTACTACCTAGCAAAAAGACTTGTCTTTACCAGATCAGCTTCCCCTAGCTCCACTTAAATAAGCAATTCAAATTTTGAGACCTTGTTCAAAGAAGAGGTTTATACATATATATATATATCTACACACACACACATATATACATATATATATAAAGGAGATGTATGCAAAAGAAGCAAACAGAACAGCACAAGTTCTTCCAAATGGCATATAAAATCATTAGGAAAAAAAAAAATCAAGAGATGAAGCAAATCACTAAGGATATGAAAGCTACACGTTTTGTAGTTCCCCAATACAACAGATCTGAGACCAGTCAGAGAATCTCCTGGATGGCAGATGAACAAGGAATGGAAAGATTGCATGAGAAAAAAATAGATACAAAGGATTTTTTCCCTTGTGGTTTAAAGAGCTCTGCAGATGTTACGGAAAATGAGAAGAATGCGCACTGGACACATTCAGAGAAATTAAAAATAAAACTGGCAGACAGATTGGAGAAGTCACACTTCAGTAGGACGGGGTGTGTTAAGAAAGATTCAAAACCTCTTAATCTTTCCTTCAGCACCATCACTTGGTCRCTATTTGAGAAAGGAAGAATATGGGCTCTTGGCCTGAGCACTCAGGTTCACAATCTCTACAATCGAGCCCTTTTCACTAGAGACTACTTGTTTTCCTAACTAGCTTTTATATGTGACTGCCAAGCCACCAAAAGCCCTGGACTGACTGTGCATCTTTTAATGGTTCCTGTCCCATAGATTACCATGGGAATCCATCATCCAACTGCACTTCCACCTCTCATCCCTGAATCTGGACCTCTTTCTATGCCTGGGCTGCTCAGTTTCCCTGTGAGGAAAAAAAATCTGCAGTCACATGCATTGTCTCTACTCACAACTGCACCCCTATGGCTCGAGTGTCATGTGTTGGCCCATGATCTGCAGCTTGTTCTTTTCATACTACTCAGCAAAGTGCAGACAGGGCTTGACATAAAAAGGAAGGGTTTCCTTTGATCACACTTATGGTCCATCGGACTGTCAACGTCACCCTTCTCAACTATGAAAAGGCCTTTCCCCATGTAAATGGTTCTCARGTAGTGAGGACGACTTAACCCAACGGGGTAAGACAAAAAGGAACTGCAAGTCTGATGGAATAAAGCAGTTCTGGTGACTTTTTCTTCCCCCTACCAAGCCCGATATACTTATCTGCTGTTCTCCAATAAGTTGTTTGACAGATGAATTATTCAGCACTTAATATACATTGAGTTCCAGACTAGTCTTTTAATGTTAGATGATTTCCCCCATTTCTGGGATAACAGTCATAGGCCTCCAGAGTGCAACACACAGGCTATTTGCAGCAACTGCTGTGGAGAACATCAAGAGCTGGTCTTGCATGGGCTGGACGAAAATTGCCATCGCCCAGTTTTGACCTATCGAGACTCTGACAGACAAGGAGGTCTCAGCTAGAGATCGAGGATATAACATATAAACCACATTATCTCCTTCAGCTCCCACTTTCCTTTCCTAAGGTTTCAGTGAATATACAACAGAGGCCCATGTTTGTTCCGAGCCCTAGGGAAGAAAGCCTCATAGTTGGACTTACTCAGTTCTCCTGCCCTAAGCAATCTTAGCACTTACTCCAGTCAGCCCACATCTCAAAAAGATGTTTCRGGGGATTTCAGGGGAAATAACTACTGTGGGGTTTTTTTTTAATATTTATTTTTGAAGGAAGAGGAAAGGGAAGCACTAATTGTGCCTATTCTGTATTTCCTTCAGTAAAACAGCTGAGCTTAAACATCCTTTTGTATAGTGGACAGCTCAATAGCTGAAGCTTCTGCAACTGCTCCAGCTATATCTTGCAACACTCCAAGGAGATGCCCACAAACATAATACACCTCAAAAAATGAGGAAATGATTTGCAAAGTCCATGTAAAAACATATTCCCCTATGAGGGCCTATTTTCTGTCTTCTGCTCTGCTGACTGCTTTTAAAGTGAACCAATGTGATTGGAAGGTCAACACGGAGCTATGGCAGAAAACCGTACCTAGGTCCTTCCCAGGAAGGACAGCCATCCCTATAGGAGTCACATCGAGCCATAAGACTGAAGTAGAAAACTGACCCATAGCAAGATGCATGAGAGAGCAGTGGGCTTTCCCGTGGGCTATAAAGTGATGTACGATCTTTCTGTAGAAGGCAAGGAACAGCATGGAGAGATTCCAATACTAACACTAAATGGGACAAGGGGATACAGCTCCTCCCAAGCATGTCTGATCACTGCTGCTCTGCAAAACTTTGCGTACCAACAGCCTGATTCAGAGAACTCCAGGCTGCCTGTTGTGGCATACAGACACCCTTGGCTACATCCTTGCATTAACATCCAGGACCCAAAGAAATCTGGGATTACAGGGCAGGGGAATAAACAGATGGTCAGTGTTGGGTGAAAGGGACATTTCACTGACGTTCAAGGAGCTGCTGAAATAATTTCCTACATCAAACACACTTTATTTTGGAGGTCCAAATACATTGCCGAGGATATCACTTTCCTCATGATAACTATTCCAAGAAAAAAGATCAGGTGGGGATGCCTCAGACTCATAAAAACTGAGTTACAAGCAGATGATAATTCCCCAGATTTTTTTTTCTTCAGACAGCAAAAATGAACTCTGCCCTTTCCTGGATGAATATGATCTATCAAAGAGTACACAAAACCATGCGGAACCCAGAAGTAACAGCAGTGAACATGACACAAGCCCATAAACATTAAATCCCAAATGTTTCTGCTCTTGCACCTCAGGTGCATCAACCTGTTATGAGCTGGATGACCAGAGGTATACAAGAGTCCTAAAAAATCCCCTGTAATGCTCAGAAATACTCTCTAAAGAAGTTGTGGGACTGAAAGATGGTAATGACTACTGAAGTGGTACTGCATAGCATCTGTATGGGCCCCTAAGCATTGGCATGGAGTTGCAAGCACCATACCTGGTCTCACGTACAGTGCAAGATTAAATTTCAGCCATACAAAAGAAAAGGTAAAAGTTATTTCACACTCAAAGTTTTCATGGTAATTTGCCACGGAAGTTTTTTGTAAAAAGGCAGCACTTTCAGTGACAATACAAAAAAAAAGACATGAAAAAAGAAAAAAAAAAAGTGCTACAGTAAAACTAAGAACCCTTTCTTCTGCCAGTCAAATTAGCAACAGCTTCTCCTCCGAAGCCTAAGGAAATTCAAAAATAGAGAGCAAACAATTTGTGATACTGCTGGCTCAGGCTGCTCAGAAACACATCAGCAAACAAGCGCACAAATCGCTCCCCAAAACACCCGGGGCGACACTCATGTGCGGCAGCCCCTGGGGCCTCGGGGAGTCCTCCGGTTCCTCGCTAGGGACCGCATCCACCTCAAGGTCACGGTGTTCATCTTGATAGCCCTCGGCAAGTTACAGCCGGATAACCAGACACCTTCTCTCCCCGAACGCAGAGCATCACCTAATGACTGGCGTCACATCCGCCAGCGCCAACTCGGGCGGCACGGGCAGCAAGGACACAACGGCACGAGAGTTCAGCCTGCAGGAGACACCGCCACGCTCGACACGGCAGCCCCTCCTGCCCACAGGACGAGGAACGCTCGGGGTCCGGCACCAAGGCTGAGCGCCAGGGACTCGCCCCAAAGGAAGGCGAGGGAAGAACCCCCTCCTCARGCCCCCGCCACAAGGTCTCTTTGCTCAGCCCCAGCTGAGGCGGCGGGAGGCGCCTCTGGAGGACACTCGCTCGTTACCTCACGCCGGGCCCGGCTGCAGGAGCGGCGCCACGTCCCGCCCGGGCACGTCGAGGCCGAGCTGCGGCCACGCGACGGGCGAGCCACTGCCCGGCGGGCCGRTGCCCGGGCTGCCCCGCGGGCTCCTCCGGGGCCAGGCGAAGGGGCCGCGCCGCCCCCGCCACGCTCCCGGCCTCCCCGCTACGGCAGCGCGGGCCGCACTAGGGCGGCAG
>PTEX01000288.1:347052-387828 GCA_003342815.1 Eudromia elegans
GCGCGCGGCGGCTCCGGCTCGGGCCCCGCTGCGGGCTCCGAAGGAGGAACGGCGGCCGCGCAGTGCCCCGTCGGGCAGCGCCAGCCGCGGGGCCGGTGCCGCCCTCCGCAGGGGCACGGCAGGGCGCTTCCTCTGTACGTTGTCGTTCCCCTCGTAAATGAGGAGCGGGTTGGGGTTGTTTCGTCCAACTTCATCGCCCAAAGAAAGAGAAGACAAAGAGAAGATTTGTTGTTAGGACCRTTGTGCTTCCAAGGCTGCGAGTGGCGACGGTACCCATGGGAGGGAGAAACAGCCCGTCCCTGCACTGGGGAGAACTAGGAAAGGCARCAGAGGAAGCGCCGGCCCCTGCCCAGGGTGAAGCTTGGTGCAGCCCTTAACAGGCAGTCTCACTTGCGGTGTTTGCCTTCACCTCTCCTTTGTGGAGAGTGCCTGGAGTGTGGGGCTGCCGGACGGGAATGCAGGAGCTGCGACACCTCCAAGCACGAGCTGCGACACCTCCGAGCACGGCGGAAGAGCCAACCCTCCTCCGCTCTTGCAGGGCACGGAGCCGAGCACCCGTCCCTGCGCGGGGCTTCCCAGCTGTGGGGCCCCAAGGAAGGGAGGTGCACGCCCGGGTTTCATTCCAGCACCTGGGACCCGGAGAGAAGTGAGGTTTTTTAGCTAGGCTTCAGTACGAGACTTCAGTTATTCCTGCGGAGAGGAAAGTCCTGGCTGAGCAAAGAGATACTTGGGTCTCTTTCTTTCCTCTCGACAGTGGGGCCAGTTGGTTCATATCTTGCATCTGGCTCTTCTTCTGCAGCCACTAAATGCCAAAATACAGAGACTACCAGAAGCATATCTCATCTAAATAGTTCCTATGTGCTTTTCCAAACACTGCAGAGAGGGCAAGAAAGAAAGTATGGAAAATGCATTACAACGTAGCCACGAGGGGAAGGTCACTCTGTTCCCTTCTGTGAAGTGCTTGGAAGACACTTGTAAAAGCAGGACTGAATTCGCAGTGCCTGGCCTTGATTTACCCGTGAGTTCTTAACCGAACAAAGAGCTCCATCTCACACTTGGCTCAGCAGGGCTTACTGCAGTACAAATTCCCCCTGAAAGCCGGTCCTGCCACTTGTAAGGAAGAAGAAATGTTGCTGGGGAAACGAATCCACGTTAATGTGATTTACCGGTGGCATGGTGCAATACGTATGGGTGTTGCTACGACGAGCTCGGAGGTGGGAATTGATAGGGGTCCTGCACTGAAATACATCTCATCGGCTCTGAACTGCCAAAAGGGGTTTTGTAGGAAACTGTCTAATAAATGTTTGAAGCGTTCCTGAGGAGAGCGTTTGCTCTCTTGTATCATACTAAGATGGTATGAGAAACTGTTCTGTTTTCCTTAAAGTATTTCTACAGGACTTTTCATTAAAAAGTAAAAGACTTCAAACATTTCCAGGAAATATGACCTGCAGCTCTGCCTTTTTTTTAGGGCTCTCTATGGTTGTTTTTTTGGTTTGTTTGGGTTTTTTTTTGTTTTTAATACCGATATATTGAAATAAAGCAACTGCTTTTAGAAGAATGTGCTGAAACGAGCACGTTTATTATGAGTGCTCCAAGTGCAGGCTTGGAGTAAATACTTTGCAGGGTTAATCTCTAACGATGAGGCAATGCTGAACATGCAGGCAACGTTCCTGAGTTCGTTCCTTAGAAGTGCCTTTGAGGTAGGGGCTCTCCCGATTCRCTTGGGCCACCTCAGCTCGCGCAGGCGTCCCGGTTTTCCCTGCGCTTGCCGGAGGGAGGGATGTYGCTCTGGGAGGTGATTCAGCCATCACGTTTTAGGAGGTGAAGCCCACAGCAAGAAACCTTTCATAGATGTGTATGTGAGCAGGACTGATACCCTGTGTACACCCCCTGACTTCACTGTAATCCCCGMTCTTATAGTAGGTCCCAAATTTTTAGGTACTTTCATTTAGGTGAAAGATTCAGCTCTCCCATTATGCCTAGGGGATGAGGGATATTTTGCATGAGTTCTGTCTAAAAAGCTCATATGATGTAGTGCTAAAAAATGCAATTTAGGAAAGAGTCTGTCAGAGTTATGTAGTGAAATGCCCTTCTGGAGACGACATCCTCCTGGACAAGTTTTGTGTTCGTACCGATGGGAGCAGGGGAGAGATTTCCTGCTGGGTTACGCACAGCTCCTTTGGGTGTCGGTGCAGCTAAGCTGACTTGAGCTGGCCAAGGCCTCGCATGGGGTTGCCATCCCCAAGGCAGCTGTAGTGGTTTAGGGCAGTATGTTACTACAAATATGGTAGAGGACAACTTTTCCCAGGGTCATAAATGTGGCTAGCATGTGGCTAGCTAGCTTACCAGCTCTTACTTGCCTTTATGCTTGGGTGAGCTGAGTTTAAAGAACACCTTGTGTAGGATCAGGCTTTGTTTAAACCTCTGCTTTCTTACAGTAAATTGCTTGGATCAACATGTCCAGAAGTCTCCGGACAGAGTGGCTTTGATTTGGGAGAGAGATGAGCCTGGATCTGCAGTGCATGTTACGTACAGGTACGCCAGCTTCTCACAAAGCTTCTCGATGCCTCACGATGTTGTAGGCCTGGGAAAAGAGCTGCTCCTCCAAAATCTGGTGGCGGTGAAGCTCTGCCTTGCTGCTGAGTTGTTGTATTGTTGAAAGATGGAGTCATGTTCCCACCCAGAAGCCTTGGTTTCCTCATGGGGAGGTCTTCCTGACCTTAGGTGCCTACAAAATGTATGGCAGGAGAGGAGACAGGAGGATAGGTGCCAACTAAGTACCTGCTGCTGCAAGTGCTGGGATTTGCTCGAAGGTAGCAGCCTTCCAACACATTTACCTTCTTCATGATGTGTACCTCCAGTGAGAGCACAGGCCTGCCTGCACAAATGCCTCTGCATTGACTCTGTGACGGGTTAAAGGTTGCCCAGAATTGTACGTTCTTTAGTGCTTCCCTGAGGCCGCTCAACGATTGATCACTCACTGGATCAGAGAGTGCAGGAGACACAAAAAGTCCTGCCGTTCGACTCTCAGTGTTACAAGCCATGTTCTGCAGCATGAGGATAGATGGGATTCCTGAAACATTTTGACTATAAATAGGCTTCAGCCTGTTTCACTTTTAGCATTTATCAGGCTTCTAAAAACAGCATTGGTTGGAGGGACAGAGCTGGTCACCAGGGAGTAATGGGTGTTCTGATAGCTACGAAAGGTTAGTACATCAGATGGCAGGAATAAATGCTGGCTTTTATATAATCGTAGAGGAAGCTGGTTGATCTTAATCTCAGCATTGTTATTTGACCTGCTCTGTAAGTATACTATAAGTGGGTTGCAACCTTCGTGGTAGCTTAGCTAAATGCTTTGAATTTTGCTTTTGCCATCCTGATCGTGCAAAAGGAGGTAGAATCTAGGGTTCCTCCTGGAGCTTCGGGGGGATAAATATACTTTCACCTCTCTTTTCATGTCCTATGTGTGAAAATGGGGGTAGACGAGAGGCAGCAACTGGCTAATGTGCCTTGCGCTCCGGTTATCCTGAGAGGATGTGTTTGGAGGAAAGCCTATTCCTGCTTGTGGACCTGGGATTGCAGTGGCTTGAGGACAACTTGCTCACCCTGAAAACTGAGTCCACCTGTGCTAAGATATGATCCCTAGCAACCAAAAAGAGGAGAAAATCTCGTGGGCAAATTGGCAACCTTGCCCAAATTTGAGAGCCATGTCCCTGTTTCTGTCTAATGCTGGTGGTAACCAGAGTTAGATATGGCTGCGTTCTGGTGATGCATTTTATCAAGAGAATTTTCACAAGGTAGAAAAACAGATCGTCTGACTCTCCGCATCGGACTGCTAGGTTAGGAATAGYCATGCTGAAAGCAGTGGCATAGTATGGCTGTATGCAAGGGAAGAAAAAAATATTCTAACTCGAAATAACAGCTTCTTCTATGGACTTTGGGCTTCGTTTTAGAATTTTTTAACTGGTAGGGTTTTCCAGGGCTTGTTGGTACTGACCTCCTGCTTAAGCTGGTCTTAACTGAAAATATTTTGAAGTAACATCTTGTTTTGTCTGAAGTTTTATTGGGGAACATCTATTAGAAAAAAGGGACTTGCAGAAATTGTGATGCCGGTTTAGGAATCATCAGCGAGCCTTCTGCAGTAGGGTCATCTCTCCATGTTGGCTTCAGAGCAGGACAGGCCCTGAGTGAAAGCAGCAGCTGTGAAAGAGATGCAGAGCTTCAGGAGGACCTAAACGCTGGTACGTGGTCTGTGCTTGCTGGTGTTGCTGGCCAGCCTCGAGGCAGATCCTGCAGGCTCAGCGTGGACGTGTCTAGGGGGTTAAGTGCTAGGCAGTACCGTGCGTCCGTTTGCTCCATTATCTGCCTTGCCAAGCTGGCTGCTGCGAGCATTTTCTTCTTGCTGATAAACCTTGGGAGGCATGAGGAAAGATAAAGCTGCTGGTGTGGATGCTCTCCTTGCTCCTCTGGTGAGCAAAGAGCYGTGTTGGCCCTCTTCCCATCAGAGCTCACAAAGGAAGCGAGCTGTTGTGCAGGAAAAGGGCAGGCATTGCTTCTTCCTCGGGGATATGCACTTGATTGTTTAAGCAGACAAGCCAGCCCCATGYGCTAGCTGGAGCTGCAGCAGTTTTTGGAAGTGCTGCCCGAGCTTCCTCGGGCTCTGGAGAAGTGGGAGCCTCTCTGCCTCTGCTACCCCACTGGCTGCCTGGCTCGCAGCAGGCAGAGCAAGGCCTGCTGCAGTCCTGCTTGGCTCTCAGCCAGGCGGGTTGTGTTTATGTGACTGCGTTTACGTGTTCCGTCCCACCAGGAAGGGAATTTGAACACCACCTTCTTGGCAAAGATCTCAAAAAGCAGCAGGCGAAATCTTTCAGCTTTGCTTGAATGGTTATTGCTGCTCGTAGCAGCTCACCTGTAGCGAGTACCTGTCATCTTATAAAAGCCTCTGCTATAAAACCAAATTACCTCTTTGCAAAGCCCTCCCCACTCCTTCTCATCTTCCTGGCAGCACAGGGTTGCCCAAGAGAGGCACTAACCTGCTGGRGGGCACCTGGCTCCCAGAGCAACCTCAGAACCTCTTTGCTGAAGCACAGAGGGTGACTTAGCAGCTTTCCCTACCTGTATTTGATGGAACCTAGACACTGGAGCYATTGTACTGTCTCTCTAGCCAACTCAATTCATCCTTTTAGGAAAAAAAAAACGGAAAAAAAAGTTATCTACTCCCTCTTGTGCTTTTCTTTTTCTTTCTTTTTTTTTTTTCCCCTAAGAATTTCATTTTCCATAAGCAGAAATGCAACTTCATTTCAAATAGTCTCCAGTTCTGAATGAGAAGGCAGGAGAACTGCTTTTTACTGTTCCGCAGCAGCAGGTCCTGCCAATGTCCCGAGCTTTGGCAGTGGCAATCTGCAAAGCACGGAGGGATCAGGTCAATCTCTCCTGCTGCTTGCAAGTTAAAAACCACAGTGAAGTGTGGTGGCAGTGTCCGACTCAGCTGCCAGGGTTTTGTCTTGTTCTGTGGGACCTGGACGCATAGAAACCTTGCAGGGGAATTTCCTGAGGTGTTGCTTAGCTTAGGTTTTCGTGTGCTTTATTATCAGTTGGTATACGAGCAGATAGATCATGGCTGGAGCTGTTGGGTTACAGCCTCTATAAACCGTGACTGCAGTGGGGTTATTTATTCTCTTCAACACTGCCGTGTTTACCAGCCTGCACGGTGCAGCCGCATGAGAACAAGTGCCACCTAGTAGTGTAAAACTCATATACACAAACCTAGAGGAGCAGAGTAATGACAAGTGCGTGGTAAAGATCCTGCTAATTGGCTGGATCTGTCTGTCAGCCTTCAGAATAGGTCACAACTTTGTCAGGCTGCTCRAGATCTTGCAGGCAGCATATCAGGTATAAGTTAAGGAGAGGAAAGCAGAAGGTACGGGAGGCAGGAATTGGGACCCAGAGTAGCTTCTCGACCATGTGAGGATGAGATGTGTAGAGGGGTAATAGTTGAGCACCTTCATTAGCTGTGTTGCAGCTTCCTGCAGAAGAAAACCARAGTGGTGGTTCATCTGAGCTGAAACTGTTGAGATTGTATCAGAGGTTGCCGCAGAGATGGCAGTTTAGATGCTACGTAGGTAGGCTGTATAATGTCAAAAGTTGGGTGTTCTTGGTGAGAGCAACCTGTTACCTGACTTTTCAGTGTTGGCTTCCGAAGGGGAACTCACCAGGGAATCTGGCAAAGCATGAAGACTTACCCCATCCCACGCACCTCTGGGAACCTTTTACTTGCTCACCTGAAAACGTCTGCAAGGTCTTGATGTCATCTTGAGACCTGAATGTCTGCAGCAAAAATGGAGGGTTGTCAGAGTGGATTTCTTGGCTGAGTAACTGAATCTATAATTCAAAAGAAATCGTACTGACCCTTATTTTTTTCAATCATTACACTAATATGGAAAAATGTTGAGGTGAAAAAGATAGACCTATTTTCTCTATTTAGCATGAAACCAGGAAAATGAGGGGGTCGAACTGAGACGCTGCCCATGGAAGCTGCAAGGAGAATGACTAGATTTGTGCGTTAACCCTGTGGCATAGATGAAGGGAGGAAGGATGGGGCTGGGATACCTGCTCTGTTCCAGGGGATACAAAACAGTGTGTTGAGCTGCAGTGCCCTTGGCTCTATGGCCATGAGGTCTGGAGATAGACTTTGATCACAGCTCTTCTATAGTAACTCATGTACAGCAACAGCTAGGAAATGGGATGAGATGTTCAGCTCCTGGCTGTTCTATCTATTATTAAGCAATATTATTATATATATTTTATTATAATAATAAACCTAGCTGGCACAATTGATCTCAATTTTCAAATAGTCTCGGATATACCCAGTTCTATGTCTCCAGGAAATAAACTCTTCACTGCAAGAAATACTCAGTCTTATGCAACAGAGAATGTTCTTTGTGCTGAAGCTCTTTAATTAAAAACATACTGCTAAAGCCCACACATAAGGCATTTACTGAACTGGCAAAATACCTAAAAATACYGTGCAAAAAAAGTTTGGATGCATTTTTTATTTCATGCAGAAAGAATTGGCTACCTTTCTTTAGAAAGCTGCAGGCTGTCTTGCTGCAGGGAAAGATAACATCTGAGTTCTCAGCAAAAATGTCTCTTTGAGGAGAATGAAGGGCTATTTGTTGCTTTTGCAGGAGTCTTTGTTCCAGACATTGACTGATGGGCTTTGGAAACACAGGCATAACTGGGGCTGGGGTGGGAGCGTGGAGAAATACAATCTGGATGTTTCTGAATGGAGATGTCATAAAGATAGGGCGCAAAGTACTGTATCTACCAGATTATGGCTAAAAAAGAAATATTGGCCTGATCAGTGATTTCCAGGCTTTGCTGAAGGGCCAGCCTTCCAGCCCTTCCCTTATTAATGATGCGTTGGTCACTAGGGTAAAAGTCTGATCAATCCATGGAATGGAACAACGTTAGTACTTACAATCTTGTTCATAGGCAAAAAACACCCGTACAATTTACAGGCAATAAAATAGTAAAATTGAAATCTTAACAGTCTAATCAATATTCTATTTAGAATAATAAAAAAAAAATTGTTACACGCACCCTTTTTAGTTAGTACACTTCTTCCTGGTGTTCTCCTCACTCTTCCTCCGCTCCCTTTGTCCTAGCTCTGGCTCTTTCCTTCTCATGTTGGTAGGGCTTTATGCAGTGTCATCAGCCTGGGGACTCCTTCACCAGTGGGAATATGATGCTCATGCTGATGGTTTCTTTTCYATCACTCTAGAAGCCTCTTGATTTATGTTTGCTACCTTGCTTTTACATCTTGATATTTCTTCATTGGTTTGCAGATCCATATTACATCCAGCTTTTTGTGGTGGCTCTTACAATGTGTTAGATCCTATTTCTTTGCTGTCTTTGTTACTACTAACACTGCTGGTTTTGTAGCTCCAGGTCTGCATTTCTTGAACTGACCTCAGATGAATTGATAACAGCATGAGGCCTCCAGTGCTGTATCTCCTGTCATCCCGTGCCAATGTCACAAATTCTCAGGGCCACCGTTATCATACCAGGCTTGTATTTTTCTGTACTATGTCATTATATTAGAGTCATAAAMCCCTGATGGTACCATAGAAAGATAAACAAAGTAGATTAGTCATAGCCACCTGGTCAATTAGAAAAATTGCTGCTACAGCTGAACCAAGATATGTCAAGAAGGGTTCAGCCTAACAAGCTTCACTCCCAAGGCCTTGCAAACTCAGTACGGACCTGTGACCTGTTCCTAGTGAAGGCAATACCGTGTTACAGGACTATGGGAGAACAACAGGAAAAAACTGTACTTTTCTTAGAAGAACATTGTTACTCAGCAGCTTGGAAGGTGAAACGGCCACGTGAAGGACATGTTCCAAAGCTTATGGAAGTGAGCGGGCAGTAGATCAGGAGCAACCCAAGAGAGCAAACCCAAGGCTTGCTCTGCATCGGGGTAGTCAGACGTAGAGGGAGTATTTATATGCTCACGCTCTTCCTGCTCTCGTTCCTCATCGCATTGTTGAGGGATGGTTCTGTTTGTAGGGCTCCTGTGTGTGGCATCCTGTCTCCTACACCTTTAGTCAGTGTSTAAGTGGGTTAAGAGGTGTTTTCTTCTGAGTTTGGGAGTACTTGGTTGGAATGGGTAAGTTAAAGCCGTCTCTGCAAAGGTGGAGTGAAAGCAGAGTTGAAATGGATCCATCTGG
This sequence comes from Eudromia elegans, assembly GCA_003342815.1. Lineage (NCBI taxonomy): Eukaryota > Metazoa > Chordata > Aves > Tinamiformes > Tinamidae > Eudromia > Eudromia elegans. The sequence continues at coordinate 355,782 of PTEX01000288.1, forward strand.
CATACTGCCATTTCCGTGTGCGTTTTGGCTATTTGCTTTTTTCCTGGTCACATTCATATGAAATGCCTATTCAGCAGCTAGTTCCCCTCACACCTACAGTTCAAAGAGCTGGTCAGAGTTCTTGTACCTATTTTTAGTTGAAAGTTATTTTTTCTTCTGAAAGCAAGTCCAGAATCTTCTCCACTCATTATTTCTATCCTCCTTGCCTATATTCATTAATGCATCAACCATGGCGCTGACTTTGCTACTATATCCCGCGTGTGCTTTGCTTTCAAAGATCCCTTTGCCTGTGGTCATGCATCTTGGGGCCAGCAGGTGGCTGGTTCCCAATTTCTCAGTTCTACCGCGATACTTTATCCGCTATCTAGTCCCACTGTCTGACTCATTTGATTTGCCCTTTAAAATCTGTTTTGCAGAGGGGCTGTGATCTGCTCTGAATTACCTGGCTTTCCAGTTTCTCAGCTTTCCGTGCTCAAAAAGGCCAGGCACTTCCTTTATTTGGAGCATGTTTCCTACTCCAGCAGCTGCTCAACTGAGATCCTCCTCTTTCCCATCAGACTTGAGTTCAGGGAGCCCGCCGTCCCTGGGGGGCTTACTATACCTGCTTCCTCTGTCAGTCCCAGGTGCTTCTTGTCTCCGTTTCTGCAGAATGTAATGCCCTTGTTGGCACAGTCTGCTTTGGTGAGTTGAATTGAAATTGTTTGCAAGTGCATGCAGGTGGCAAGAGTTTGAGCATTGATTTGGCTTCTGCCTTTCTCTCTCTTTTAGTGATGTGAAGAAACACTGCATGTCTGCTCCAAGCTCTGCCCTTTACTGGAAAGGCCAAGGCCTTTCAGGTTAGAGGCCTTTACTCTAAAACKGCTTCTTCGCACCTTCCTTTGTAGCCCGTACTTCAGCACAGGCACAACCCACATGAAGCTGCTCTGGTTATCACTGTGCTCCAGGGCAACGTGTCCAGCTCTGCTCAGTGTCTGGTGTGTGTCTGTGGTAGRTGCACCGCACTCACAGTGAGATGCACAGCGGGGGTTTGGGTGTGAGCAGGAGGCAGATCCTTTCTTGTGCTCAGGCTGCCTGTCAAGGGGCATGGGGGTCTGTCTGCCCCAGTTCTGTGTAATGGTGAGGGGTTAGGTCAAGCCTCCTGGCTGAGGTAGCAGCCCTGCCGGATGCTTATGCCATCCGGAGAGGTGTCTAGGTTAAGTCCTGGAAATGCTAAACTGCTGTTGTGTTCTCATCCCGCCTGGGAGACAACAAATGGTAGGAAAGCCAGTGAGCAAGTCAAGAATAGGGCTCCTGACGCAGCATTTCTGCTAACTGCCTGTCTTGAACTGGAGAGGAAATGTGTGTTGCTGCCGTGGGAGCCAGAACACGCCTGGTGCTGAGGGATTTGTGGATTTCTTTGACAGAGATCTTGGCTGTGCTTTCTCTGTGGCCCCTTCAACCTTTGTGTGCATTGCCTCATGGGCTCCACCTCCAAGGGAGCAGAGCAGACCAGCACCTTCCCATCTGGGCCTCTCGGAGCATAGGGCAAAGCAAAGAGATCTGAGGAGCACGTGTAACAACTCCTCGTTGTTTATCCRCATCTCAGACACTCTCGTTAAGCAAGTGTTGAATTGGAATTAATCACAAAAGCTACGGGAGGCTTCTGCTATCGCTGTGAACTGAGTCCTAACTGTGCAAGTGAAACACACACATAAAAGTCATGCTAACCAGATGTCTCTTGGCGTTACCGTTCRAGAGAAGAGGTTTCAGGTCTAAAAGCACTCGCATATTTTTCCATTGCAGATAAGTGGCTTTTATTTTGCTTTCTCACAACTGCCTCTCTGGGACTTACTTCATTTTCTGTTGCAGTTGAGCAGCAGCAAGCAAAGGTCTTCTATATTATCCAGATGGAGATTATTTTCTAATGCAGCATCAAATGAATTCTGGGCAAAAGAATATGGCCTTTTAGGAAAAAAAGCAGGAACAAATGTGGGAATTCATTACTGCAGGGAGTTGTTCAGTTCGTGAACTTCATAAAAGCAGGCAGAAATACAGCTAGCAGACTGAATGTTTATATAGCTAGTAAGAATATGCAGTACTCTGTTTATAAAACACTTGGAAAGAGGCATTAAATGTTGTGCTTTGGAGCTTAAGCCAACCTCTAATTATAACAGATAAGGATGAAATTCAGTGCAGGGGAAAGACACTCAATATCCTCCTCCTACAAGGCTGCAATCTCTCTGTTGTGGCAGCTGTTACCTGACTGATGCCAGAGACTGGGCCGTATGGACCTTGGCACCAAGCACATTGGCTGCCTCTCTAAGTTACTGCCCATCAAGAATGATCTATTTAGTTAATACTATAGTAAGTACTCTTAAAATAGGCAACACAAAGTGCTGTGGCTGGGATGGAAGGCTGGTTTTCCTTATCTTTAAAAAGTGGCTGGAAGATAGTTTATCTCCAGTCATTCCTGTGTCTTTCTTTGTATCTCTCTTGCTTCCTTGCCCTTGCAGTGCAGATGAGGTTTTGTCCTAAACCAGTTAAATGCCAAGTTACTCTCTCAGCCCATGGTTTTGTTGTGATATTTCCAGTGTGGAACACTTCACCTTTGCATTTGTTTAGATAAAGAACAATTTCTGGCTGATCAAGAATTTTATTTTTGACATAGCCACTTATTGAAAAGTTACTTGTTCTTTTTTTGCTTTCCACGGCTGTGCTTAGTCCCTGCACTGGTAGATACAGGCTTGAAAGCTTCTTTTGATATGTAGACCCCTCAAATGCACTTGTTTTTCTCAGTTTTTGCACTGGAACAGCTTGCAGGTGCCCCAGCATCCGCAGGTCACACATTGAAGGTATCTGTGCCGGGGAGCAGGAGATACTTCTGTCCTGTAGGCCCTGGTACTCAGTGAGCTACTGAATCCAGAAGTTTTGTTCCTAGCAGGCTCTGAGACCCTTCTTGGCATCAGTAAGTGGAAGGCTCTGCTGCCCTCTGTGAGGGTCAGCTCTCCCCCAGTGTAAAATCACTCCTGGCCTGACACTGCATCCTGGTCTTATCTGTCTTCTTTGTGGAGTCCTTCCACTGGGAAGAGAGTTGTTCAGCTCATGAGATGCGACAGTGCCTTCATCCGAGGCATGGCTGCAATCACGGTATGCTCGGGGCAGGCATCAAAACCCAGACACATGCCAGTCCTTGTCCACAAAGTGCATTTTTTGTTCCTGAGAGGAATGTTTCTGCTGTTAAGTCAGTGGTCACGTTGGTAAACACTGTGAACCGACACTGTGTTCCTGTTCTCAGTGTTCTTGGGTTTCATGTTGTGAGGAAGTAATTGTGGTTTTCTTCTCGTGGCAGCAATATGCAAATACTTTGCTTACCCTTGTATTTTAGGAACTACCAGCTGCAAAGTGCTTTCAGCAGCTCCCCGACTGAAAGGAAACAGCACGTGGCACCTTTTGATGAGAGCTTCAGTTTATGTTTATCTCACTAGTGTTCCCAGTAACTTCTGAAGGAGTTTCTTGAGCTGGGCACCACTTCTGGAGGCAGAAAGGCAGCCGTGAGCTCATGGGCTTGCTCTACCTCTGCCAGAGCCCATCAGGGAGGGCAAGGGAGGTTTCTTGCTCATCTGCTCCTCCTTCTGCAGCTAGTGTGGCTCTCTGTCCCTCTCTCCTTCCTTCCCCAAAGCAGGAGCATTCTGTCCATGAAGAGGACAGAATGTGTGTGCCTTCCGCTGCTGAGGTGGACACCATGCCTTGCCCCGTCCAGCTTCATCCTTTATTGCTCCCCTGTGTAAAAGAGGCTGTGCAGTTACGTGACAACATTGCTTCTGTGCTGCAGGGAACTTCTGGACATGACTTGCCGTCTCGCCAACACCCTGAAGAAATATGGGATACAGAAAGGGGACAAGGTCGCAATCTACATGTCTGTGTCTCCCCTGTCCGTGGCAGCCATGCTGGCTTGCGCCAGGATTGGTGCCGTTCACACTGTGATCTTCGCTGGATTCAGCGCAGAATCCTTAGCTGGGAGAATCATGGACTGTAAGTAAATGCAGCTGGGGAACAAACCCCTTCAGACAGTGCTCAGCATCCCCCAAGATGTGCCATTAGGCAAATCCCTCGCGTTCTTGATGGAAAAGGCGTATTCTGGATAGCCCAGCAGTCTGTGAGAAGTACCGTGAAGAGCCTTTAGTGGCAGCCACGGCATCCCCTGGCCTTTGCCTTCTTTACATACTGCTTAACATTCACGCTGCTCCAGGTGCCTGCCAGAGAGCAGTAAAGCCAGAGGGAAAACAGGAGATTAGGAATGGGGCCTGATTTATTATTGTACACTATAACCACAGTGTTTCTCTGATAATTCACACACAATGCTAGTTCTCCAGCCAATATGGTGAGTTATATTTACAGCAATGAAGTGTTGGCAACTGACTGCTTTTGATTCAGTTAAAACTACTTATCATGCATGATGTGCTAGATGTATTGCCTTGTGTTATGAAAGCGAGGTGCATGTATCAGAAAACAGGCCGGTATGTCCACTCCTTCCCTCTTTTTTTAGCTGGATGCAAAGCAGTCATCACCTACAACCAGGGAGTCAGGGGCGGCCGAATCACAGAGATGAAGACGACTGTGGATAAAGCTGTAAAGAACTGTCCGAGCATCAAGCATGTCTTTGTGGCTCAGAGGACAGAAAACAAAGTCCAGATGGGTGGCTGCGATGTTCCCCTTGAAGAAGTATGTCGATGTTGGTAAATCTTGGCCGTTTCTTGAACTATGTGGTGTTTACGGTGTTTGGGGAGAGAATCATGGTACTGGAGCAAGTGTGGGCATCAGCTAACAGGGCTTTGGAAGAGCCAAGGCAGGGCTGCTTGGAACAAACATGGGAGAGGCTAGCAGATGCACAGTACATGCACACTTTGGACACTGGGCATTGGTGTCTGGTCTGCTGTGGGCTAGACTGAGAATCTGCAGCCCAGGAAGATCAGATCGTGCCTGTGCTTATRCACGTGCACTCTGCATAGCTCCTTCCTGGAAGTCCCAGTGTTGGCTAGATGATCTTTCCCTCCATCTGTGGCTTTTGCACTGAGTTCTGCAGATGGAAAGGAGATGCTTTACGGTCTGTGGGTTTTCCTTCTTAGAGGCACTGCCTTTATTTAAGTGTGCAGGGACAGCAAATTGAAGCACCTCACTATACATTCGATTCATTCCAGCATTCTGTGTTGCTCCATTTTATTAGTTTTGCGAACAAAGCAAAGATTTAAGGAATAAGTGTTTCCTGAGACCACTTATATCATTGCTCTTGCGATGGCTTAGGCACGTCTGCAGCCTATGCTGCCTGGATAAGGAAGCTGCAGTCATTTTAATGTGTTTAGCTGTCGCGCCTGGGACTCCGCGGCCTAATGCAAAAACAGGTTTATCAGTTTGCCTGCAGCAAGAAGCAGAAAGTGCTCCTCAGAGCAGTGCCTGGAAATCACCCCCCTGCGGACAAGATAGAGACCAGGAGTCCTAGTGCTGGTCACATGAGATAGGAAAAAGGGTAGGCACCTAGAAGGTGGGTGAAACAGGACAAGGTAGTTTTTAGGCAGAAATTGGCCTAGCTCTTCTTGCTCGGCCTAGCACATACTAAGTTCCCATCCCAACCCTAGTCTGCAGACAAACTGAGCTCACACCGTTGTCAGTTGTGGGGTTAACTTTGAAACGTAGCAAGAATTCAACTGTTAGTGCTGTTAGCCCCATCATCCTCGATATTCGCAGCAGAAGCATCCAGTGGTTGTGCTGGTCTCCCAGCCCATAGGTGCTTTCTGTCCTCTCCTACTTGTCCTTCTCTTCACTTCCCTACTCGCCAGTGGTTTCTGGTTTGTCCTTCTGTCTGCAGTTTTGTGTCCTTCATGCAAACTTTGGAGAAGCAATGAGAATGTGGGGCAGGGCGGAGAGCAGCAGTGAGACCATACTGATTGACCTTTTTTTCTAATTCACTCCCTTATCTCCTTTGTTATCTGAACTACAGCTACTGTGCAAAAGCCTGCACTCACATTGCAGCTCATGTTGTGCTGGAGCGTATGAGAACTTGATCTTAGTATCAAAAACTGGCAAGTCAGCCTGAGCTGACAGTATTAAAGGATTGCAGTAAATAAGTGGGATGAGTAGCAGTGCTGTAACTCAGAGGACAAGAAATAGGTCTCACCCTGCCAGGTTTCCTTGCTCTATTAAGCTTCATTTGTCAGACACTTTTAAACAATTGRATCTGTTGTTATTCAGTTCTGAATTAGTGTGTTAACAGTATATAATTTTTCAAATAGCCAGAAATCTCTTCCAAGCACCACCCAGTAATCCTTGCAGGATTCGTTGTTCGTCCAGGCCAGCGTGGGGTTTGAGAGAAGCAAACTAACTGTGCCTTTTTGCAGCCCGACCTTGAGCACCTGGAACACACACAGTGATTGCTACACATTGGTGCAGCTAAGAGAAGCATCTTCCTGGTTTTTTATTGAGTCTGAGTGGACAAGCTATGGAAAGGTGCACTTCCCCTGGAAACAGAATCCCTTTGTGCTGTTCGTCTTGCCCTAGTCTTACAGGAAAACCATCTGATGGAGTTAGACCTCCGATTCCCAGCCTATCTTGATTCTAGCACTTTACATCATGTAAATGCCGTTAGCAGTTTCCCACCTCCAGGCTTTTCAGGTGGTGGATGGCTCAGAGCAGCAGTGAGCAAGGACGTGGCAGGCATTCTGCTACCGATATCCAAAGTTTGGCTGTCTGTTTTGGTCTGAAGATTTTACTTGGAATCGTTAGACATGTTTTTTCTTTTTTTCACAGTGCTGCTTTGTGCCACATCCTAGCTCTGGCTTCTCTTCTACCTGGATCAAGCATRCAGGGCAGGACTGGAAGCTGGTTCTCCTGCACTTTCTTGCAGGGTCTTTCTTGCAGGTTGCTGGTGAGGAGTAGCACCCTTCCTCAGTACTTTGGGGCTGTAGCACTAACTGCTGAGTGTTTTTTGGATTTGGGGCCTCCACAGGCACCCCTGCTGCAAGGTGGCTCGCGTTTGCAGCCACACTGTGGTTTTCTACCAGCAAGGGCTTGAAATGTTGGCTGGTGCCTACCCTTTTCTTCCTAAAGTGTTACTYTGTGCGGTTCCTTCCCCTTGACTTCTGAGCGTGGCAGAGGTGTTGGGAGGGGAATAAGCTGTTATGTGTGTGCAGGAACTTCTCCACGAGGTGTGTGAGCTAGGTGGAACCTGTGATATACCCGTTTCATTTCCCCTAGGAGATGGCCAAGGCATCTTCGGTGTGCGCTCCAGAGAGCATGGACAGTGAAGACATGCTCTTCATGCTGTACACTTCGGGCAGCACCGGGAAACCCAAAGGAGTTGTTCACACCCAGGCCGGATACCTGCTCTATGCTGCTGTCACGCACAAGGTAACTGAGATCCAGCCTCTGCAAAAGGGCTGCTTGCCTTCTGCCAGAATGAACAGGAGAGCCTCACCGGTGGGGGCTGCTGCGTTCGCTGCCTAATTGGCTTATTGGTGTAATCAGGCAGAAAAATGCCTGAGAACAGCTAATTAATCTTCAGGATTTGTTGCTGGAGAATATAATACTATGAAATCGGGGCCTAGGGGTATGAATAGGAACTGTGCTGTGTTGCTACTTTGGCATTTAAAGTGTGTTAAGTCTGATAGGCCAAAATTTGTGAAGGCGTTGAAGTGACGTGGATGAGGAGATCAGGTAGGTACCTCACTGGCACTGGTAATGTGGATATTAGTGCGTTAGTTTTGCAGTGGGACGCTAGTCCTTTTATTGCAGAGGGGATCTGGACTCTAAAACAGGTGTGTTGCATAACATTTGTTTTCTAAGATTAATAATCATATTCATGCTTTCGTACCGTTTTACTATGTGATCTTGGCTAGATGCTTTATCCCTCTTTCCCTTGAAAAAAAAAGATCATGTCTCTGCTTCCTGAGATCTCTGATCTGTGCCCTGCGTGTTAAAGGCTAGCACTGATATGCAAGCAGGATTGCTGTGAGGAATCGTGTTGGCACTGCCCTGTTAGTAATCACACACCATTCCTTCAGACATTTTATTTCTTTAGGCTGGCACAGCTGAATTTTTAGAAGACTTGAATGTGATTCCGTAATTTCCAAATTTCTCATCATTAGAGTGTTGTTACATGTCAGCTCTCCCAAAGGACAGTGCAATTTCCAAGGCATCTATTTGTTGCTCACTCTGGAAGGACAATCTTGCATGCTGGTGCAGACACTGAGGGAGGTCCTGTATGCAGCTATGTTCCCCTCAGAGGCTGTCTTGCCTGGTAGGGAAAGATCCTTGCAAAGGTAAGCTGAGAATTACTTCTTTTAGTTAGAGGAATCCGCTGCCTGGTGTGGCCTTCCTGCCTCTGTAGTTCTTGATATTCTAACTTTGATTKGAGAGGGTATGTCACACACTTTTTTTTTTTGAGTTTTGATATGTTCTCTTTGATTTCACAAGTAAGACTGATTCTGATGAAGAGTCAGGGCCCCTTCGCTATCTGTTAGAAGAATGAGATTTACAGTGGGGAGCATCGTCTGTAACAGCGACAAGATAACGAGTCCCTGAGGAAATCCTACTTTGAATTTGATGAGCAGGGACAGTGGAGCAYCTGCAAGGGAATAGGGAGAAGGAGCAATAGAGAAGCTGAGCAGTAGCTCAGGATGTTTCTCAGAAAATGTCACAGGAACTTAACCAGTTTCTTCATCTTCCTGATGGAAATCTGCTTTGATTCACGATGGGGCTGAGCCTCCAAAGCCTGCAGCTCCCCTCCATGTAGTTCAGGGTCAGCTCACGCATGTGGCCTGCCATGGACTAGCTGCTTCAGGCATCCAGGCCTTTGGACTGTGGCTGGAGGCTCCAGTCCTGGCACAGTCCGCTTMCTTGCTGCCAGCACGGTTGCCAAACAGGTTTGCCCTGGGCCCGCTGACTGGTTCCTCCCCTCGGGCCGATCTTTGTCCGTGCTGTGTGTCCCGTGTGCCTGGCTCTGCTTGCCCCGCAAGCTCTCTCACTTCCAAAGGGACATCCCCAAACTAGCGCCTCCCCGCTGAGCTCTTCGCAGCTGCCAAGAGGAAGTCAGCAGGCCTTACGTTTATCTTTGCAGTATGTGTTTGACTACCAGCAAGGTGACGTTTTTGGCTGTGTGGCTGACATTGGCTGGATCACGGGACACAGCTATGTTGTATACGGACCACTCTGCAATGGAGCCACCTCTGTGCTGTTTGAAAGTACTCCAGTGTACCCTGACCCAGGTGAGGGAGTGGGGAGCAAGGGTTTGGATGGACCTGGCAGTATAACAGGGGAAAAGGAGATGAAGGAACCTGTCCAGTGTCACCTGCCTACTCAGGGGATGTTATCTCTGTTTCTTTGGAACATGTCACTGTAACGTTCAGGAACATCTGCACATCCAGGGTCGGAAAGAAAGGAAAAAAGGTGGTGTTGGTTTTGCTCTGTACTTGTATTAGTCACAGCTTTAGCTTTAGCTGTTAACCTTTGCATTGAGCATTTGTGGCAGTGTTCCACCACTAGACAGATAAATGGCTTGCTTGGGATCTTACAGGTCGTTACTGGGAAATGGTACAAAGGTTGAAAATTAATCAATTTTATGGAGCACCTACGGCTGTACGTTTGCTGCTGAAGTATGGAGATGAGTGGGTGAAAAAATATGACAGATCTTCCCTAAAGACCCTGGGATCAGGTGAGAGGCACAAAATCTTTCCTCTGAAAAGGACAGAGGGTTCCAGCAGATAAGAACAGATACCAAAGAAGCTTGGCTGGCCGGATGGGATATGATTGTAGATATATAATAAAGCAGGTTCTCCATGTGGCTTTTCAGATATAGTCTCAGCAGAAAGAGAAACAAAATGAAGTTGGTGCCCTTGCAGTTTTGTGTGATTGTCCATTTTCTTTTTTCTTTTATTTTAAATTTATGCAGGATTGTATTCTTGGCTTAAAAAGATTTACCTACTGGTAAACAGCACTGTTTGGAACTTCCCTGGTCTAGGTGGCCCCGGCAATATTTTCCCCATTGCACAGTGCCTTGCAGTCTCTGGCCGTGTCAGCAAAAATGCTGCAAGCATTTTGATTAGAGATCATGCAATGATCATGTTTTGCAGAGCAAGGGAGAACGAATTACCTGCAACCCCCTGTGCCTCAGTCTCTTTCCTTTCTTTTTCTAAATGTAGTGGGAGARCCCATCAACAACGAAGCCTGGCAGTGGTTCTACCACGTGGTGGGAGACGGGCGCTGCACTCTCGTTGACACGTGGTGGCAGACAGGTAAGAGGCCTCCKTGGGAGGGTGCAGGCCTGACAGGGACATCTTGGTGGTGGTGCTGGGTAGGAAGGATTAATGCACTTCAGCTTGACCAAAAGAGCATGCCAAAAAACCTCTTCCTGGCATTTTGATCAAATTGTGAAAATCACTGCACGTAACAGCATTGTAATAAATACAAAAGCAATAGCAATATTTGTGGGTTTTTTTCCTCTCTGGAAATCTTCTTTGATATTTTGCGTGATGTAAAAACTCAAGCAGTTGTAGAAAGTGAAGGCAGAAAAATGCATTCCTGGTCCCAGATGGGAGAAAACAACTTGAATTGGAAGCCTCATGGAAATTGTTTCCTTAACTGGCCTGACCTTGGTATGCTCTTATCATGAAAAGGCTTTTATAGCACCATATTGCCATAAACCATACTTAAATATGCCTAGTTTGCTTTCTTGAGAGAGATCAGAGTAGCAAGGAAAATTGAGCTCTGTAGACGCTGGCTGGTTGAAAGGGAATCAGTTAAAGCTTGCTGGCTGTGCGTCAGGCATGGGCACAAGGGCTCTTACCCAGTGGGGCTGGAAAGGAGCCCCCTCTCGCAGAAGCAAAGGCAGTCAGCGTGTTGTAGGTGCTTTGGCCATGGCCTTGGATGGCTCCATGGAGGAACGCACCTCTATTTTGGCAACATGCTGGGCCGGGCTCTGCACATTCTCTGCGTCAGTTAAGGATATTTTTCTGTTTACAGCCTGCTTAGCAATCACTGGGATAACTGGCCATGGTCTCAGATCCCTGCCAAGTTGCAGCAGGGAAATAATTCACAGCTGGTTCCTCCTTATCTCCCAGCCAGCAACATGTTGTTCCCGGTCTTCCCGTGCAGACCTCTGGCTCTGTGSTCTCTTGGGTGTCAGACAAAGCTGCTCGCCATCATCTGCACGGGAGAGGCTGCTGCACTGCGGAGTGGGGCCCTGCGGCCCCTTCCTGGCCACCTCAGCAGCAAGCCCTCTCGTCTGGGAGCTGATACTGAGTGCTGCTAAAGGCACCAGGAATGCTCTTTCCCGAAATCTTGGTGGAAGGGCATCCCTGCAGTCTGCCACTGCTACCAGACTCTGTTCAGGATCCACATGGCCGGCCTGTCAATGTGATGAGCTAGTTTTTGGCACACAACCAAGTCGCATTTAATCCAGATCAGATGTGCAGAGTTTTTATTTTCAGATTTAAAAAAACAGCCTCAGAATTCAAAGTAGCAATTCTACATACTACCTAATTCAGTTAGTAATCTCTTAAACCATCTGGGCTCTCACACGCTGAGAACACGACAAGCTGCCTGGCTGTGAGCTGTGKGCTTTCCTCCTCTCGCTGACGTGAGATAAAGTGCAGCAGAGAAAACAGTTGATTGCTGTACAATGATGGAGAGAGACGTGATCTTTTTTGCCTCCAACATTTTTGGCTTTAGCTTAAGTTACTGATGTTTGCAATGGGGTAGGTCTCCTAAACAATTTTTTTTTCACTGTAAGATCTTTCATTATTTAAAAAAATAGTTAAACTGTATTTCTCGCTCTCTTTTTTTTTTCTTGGAGCAACAATTGTCAGGTGAGATACTGAAGCATATTTGCTGGGCAGCCTGTTCATGCAGGGTRCTTGATGCTTATCTTGAACTAGGCATGGGTTTACAGGCAAATACTTACCATCCCCTGGAAGCATAATATAAGCGTAATATAATGACAAATGCCTACAAAATTGATTTTGCTGGAAAGTAGAATCAATCTTTCTCCAAAGTTGATGCTTCCAATAAAAAGGAAACCACATTAATCATGGAAAGATTATATATGCCATTTGRGCACAAAAAGAGCATGGAAAGAGATCATCTAGCAGTTTGATGGATGCTGCTTATGGTGCTGCAGCATTACCTCTCTCAGACAATTTTGGTGCAGTTGGTTAATTGTACTATTCTTTGCAGTGTCCTCTATGCCCTTTTACTACCCAAAGCAGCAACATGTTACCTGGTAATAAAGCTCAGCAGGCATAAAGATCAACAAACGATGATTTAGGAGTCGATTTGAAAGATTTTGGATGAGCAGATGAATGAGACAACAATTAGGAAAARCAATTTAAGCGCTGTGGTATGTGCCAATAAGAGGCAGAAAATTTCTATGACTATTATTGCTGAAATATTAGATAGCAATATCTGTGCTGTAATTGACAGTAATAGGATCAAAGTGATGGTTAAGTATCAGGTCTGTTGCAGGAGAGACACTAGGTGTTTTTACTTTGTGGTTGGATTTATACCAGAAATCCAGCTGTTGTATGCACAACAGTGTATATGTACAATTAACAAGAGCAGTTCTTGAAGGCCATCTCTGAAAAGGCCCCTCCAGTTTTGTTGCAGGTTTATTGCATGGACACTACCTTAAAGTGTGAGAAGGGCCCACTGGGGCTTTGCTGGTTTCCCTCCTGAAGCAGGCCCGTCTAGCTGGGGTGGTTTATGAAAAGAGCAGTGGAGGCTTCATGCTTTTCCTTGCTGCCAGATGTGAGCTACCGACTGCAGGAGTGAACCTGTTCCTATGCATYACCTGCCCAAGGTGACAATGTGGAAGCAGATTAAGGATGGGCATGGTTTTCCTTCTGACACCTCTGCCTCTGAGGAGAGCAGAGCAGGTCTTGAGCAGGGCAGAGTCTCCTACTCTAATATTTGCTGTCTTTCATCTGTCAGTGACTAAAACAAGTTCTTGTACATCAGTCTAGGAACCTCTATGCACGTGTTTCACAGAATCACAGAATTGTTCAGTGTGGAAGGGACCTCTAGAGGTCATCTAGTCCAACCCCCCTGCTCTAGCAGGGACACCTAGAGCATGTGGCACAGGGTGGCATCCAGGTGGGTTTGGAAGATCTCCAGAGAAGAACTGGAACTCCCTCTCTTTCCTGGCAATGCAATGCAACATGACACAGGGGCTTGGCAAAAGATGGTTTAGGAACACAGGAGCTTGCAGCACCATTTTTGGCAGTGGTTTCTCCCACCACCACTTAGAACCTGCAATTTGCTGCTCAGCTACAGGTTCACCTTGGAGCCTGTTGTTGGAAAGGATGCTGGGGGAAGAGGCACACACACAAACATGCACGTCTCCCCAAGGCAGACGCCATTCCGCAGCCCTCCTACCTTTGGGCATGTCCTTGGACAGGGCTTTGATGTAATAGGCAGTCTGCTCACGCGACGTGTACCTGCTGAGGTGGGCACCCATACTCTCCACCTCCTTCTCAAAGGTGGCACYGGAGCGCTGCTTTGTGCCCTTAAATGCCAGATGTGTTTTCATAGGTCTTAACTAGTCAAATTAATTTTAAAGCACTTCTGCCACTGTGCAGCTGCCTCTGGAAGGTCTCTGGACTTTGCTGATGTGCATCTGTGGGTTGTGTTGGTTGTAACAAAGCCCAGGCTGAAGCACAGCTGTATGTAAATGAGTACCTGCTTAAGAAGAGCAACCATTGCTTTAATTCCCCTGTCTGATAACTAAACCTCGAGTTCCTGTGTATTTGTTTCTCTCCTGTGTCTCTGAATTAGTTTTAGAATAGAGAGGATCTGATTAAAGTTGGAAACTGGTCTAATGTGCATCCCAGAAAGAGTGACGAAGAATGATTGAAAGGTTCCATTTTGAGAAGAAGATAATCTCAGCCTGCCAGTGGATTTAACCTGCCAGAAAATTCTCATTTTCTGTAATAACAGTAATTCATGCTCCTGAAGAGCTTTTATACTAACCTACAGAGTGCAGTAAAACTAGAACAGGTAGAAAAATTCTCTGACCTACTTTTTCTGTAAAATCCCTCGTAGGGGTAGGAAATGGGAGTAGTAAATACCCGCGCCTCACCAGCCCCCTGCTAACCTGAGAGGGGGCTGCAAAGATGTGCATTGGAGATTCCTGTGCTCATTGCTGGTTGGTAGCTGGAGGAACAGATTTATGTGAGCATGACTTAGGGACAGATAGAGCATGTGGGCTCTTCATCCTGTGATTTGCCATGGAGGGGACCATGGGAAGGCTGTTGAGCATATACGTGGTGTCTGCTGCTGCAGGGTCCTCGGGCCTCCTGGTGCAAAGCTAACTGCTGTAGCCCGTGCAGGGTCCTCTCTGAGCCCTTGGGAAGCTAAGCTGTAAGTCTGACCCGCACGGCTAGTGCTGGGGAGTGATCCCTACAGCCAGCACTGACTGAGAGACCGTTCAGACAGGGAAAGGGAAGAACTTCCAAACTCCACAAGAAGGGGGACTCTGTGCTCCCTACCTGCTGAAATGTCTCTTGCAGACAGGTTAAGCCGTTAAGCCTGGATGGTATCACCCTGGCTTGCCAGACTTTCTTCTTACGTGTGAGCCTTTCTGGTGCTCATAAGGACCTCTTGGTTTCTCAAGTCTGTGCTGCTTTCAGAGAGCTGTGCTAAGTGATGAGGCACTGTTTCTTTCCAGTGGCTGTCACTTGCAAGGGACTTCCCTATCCTCCTCTTTAACCACAAAGAGCTGGCACTTGCTTTCATCCAGCATCCGATAGACACCAAACATTTTATTTTTCATTATTTTTCCAGAAACTGGTGGCATCTGCATTGCCCCACGGCCTTCAGAGGAGAAAGCTGAGATTGTTCCAGCTATGGCTATGAGACCCTTCTTTGGGATTGTTCCTGTGCTGATGGATGAGAATGTGAGTTGGGGCTCTGCTTGGTGCTCAAAAGAGAACCTGCTGCATGAATCTGTCTTAATCACCTTTGTGTTGGCAGAGGAAAAGGATCTAGGAGGATGTTTGTTCCTCTCTCAAAATGGTACAACAGATGAGAAATTTATGTATCCCAGCATATCTCAAACGCCTATAGAGATTACCAAGGGGTGCTGTCAGAAAATCTCTGGAGATATGGTGGATGTTAGACCCCACTTTTATCTTCTTTCACCACTTCTTGTTAAGAGCTGCTGCTTCTGTTTGTGAGAGCAGTCAGAAGTCACACAGTGACGCATGGGAGCTGCAAATGGACAACCAGAGAAATGGCAAGACTAGAGCAGGTAACAAAGCCGATGGAGTTTTCCAAGGGTGTTAGTCCTCTTTGCTAGACATGAGTCATTGTGGCTGTGGATGCCTGTGAGAGAAATGTTGCTGGCCCATGAAGCTGAGCTGAGCTAAGCAATCCCAGTCTACATTCCAGTGCCCTGTTAAGGAGAAAAATTTGGAATACCCTTAATAAACAGTTTGAAAAGAGGAAGTGTCAGTTCACTAAGCTAAAGGAGAAGACAGTAGTCCAAGCACTTCCCTGCAAGTGTCATCCCAGACATCCGCTGGGCACATATTTGCTGTCATCTCCTCTGGCCTTCCCCTCTGGAGAATGGCAGGACTCACTTTTTCGATCCGATAATTGTCCTGTGTGCTGCTGGCCTCAGGGGATGAGGAAGGCACAACCCAGCTGGCTTGTAGCAGTTCTGCTTGTAGATTTGTTTACTCCACACATAGCCCTCCACTTGCAGTCTACGCTGAGTGCTGGGCTGAGTCTTGCCAGATCAGTGACTCAGAAGCACTCACTTCTATTTCACATGCCTGGTGATCCTTTCTCTGCTTGAACCTGCAGGGAAAGGTGATAGAGGGAAATGATGTATCTGGTGCACTCTGCATTGCCCACCCATGGCCTGGCATGGCCAGAACCATCTATGGGGATCACCAGCGATTTATTGATGCCTATTTCAAAGCTTACCCAGGTAAGGAGGGTGTCAAGGGAGGACTGTTTTAGACTTGACCCTATTAGCTGTCAAAAGGGAATATATTATTTGGGAAATCATAATTCCTAGAATACAAGCCCAGATTCTCTCTCTTTGAGACCATTTAGTATCTCATTGGAAGACAGGAAGATAGGATGGGAAAGTATTACTGAAGTGTATTATTGAATCTCATGCTTGCAGTGACAGTTTCTATTGCGTCCTTCCTTTTTAAACATAGTCACATTTTATGTGGCAAGTAATTAGAAGTGGCAGGGGGAAATCCGTGTGGGAGATTGGACAAGGCATGTGTCTTCACTCAAGGGAGCAGCTGAAAGGGTTTGAGAAGAATTGAAGATAGAGAAGAATCAAAGACAGTCCTCCAGGTTGTACAGAATGTGGTAGAAAGTGAGAATGGAAAACTGATATGGTTGACATGAAATGAGCTATATCTCCTTATTACTCACTACTTGTTTGCATCTGAAATCCTGATGGTATTTAAAATAGGGCAATAGTTCCACAGGTTAGAAGGTTGGGAAGCATTACTGAAGGTCTATGAACTCACTGGTAACAGGTCCTGGCAAAATCTGTTCTCAGATTTCACAGCACTGCCTGTTGCTTGCACTGCTACTATCTGCAGCTAAGAAGTGTCACAGGAGCAGCTCAGACGCAGACATGACTCTGGCAAAGAGCCCACATAATCTGTGCCACCAGCCGTGCTCTTGGTGTCACTGCGGGATGTTGGAACCACTGGCTTGGGTCTTTTTCAGTCTCTTGTGGATGGCTTGCAAATGTCTGATTGCTGGGTGCAGAGAGCTTTTCCCTTTGTGAGGCAGTGTCTCTGGGAAGTGTGTCTCCTAGTCGTCTCGCAGGGATTGTGGCTGACAGTGCAGCAGAGGGGTCGGGCCTCCCCGAGGGCTGCACAGCTGAGTACAGAAATGTAACTTTGCTCTCTATAAGTGCATCCTGCATCCTGCACCCAAGGCTGAAGCAGTTTGCTGACACGCTTGTTAACCCATGTGTCATTCCTGCAGGTTACTATTTCACAGGCGATGGCGCTTACAGGACGGAGAAAGGCTATTACCAGATAACAGGGCGCATGGATGACGTCATTAACATCAGCGGCCACAGGCTTGGGACAGCAGAGATAGAAGATGCAATGGTGAGCTGTGGGCAGAGAGAGGAGCCATGACGGGTCAGATAAGCAGAAGGATGGCCCCTTGAAAGAAGGAGTATGATTTTATACCAGGGCAGGATCTACTTAATTTAGGGTGATGGCATGGCCTTTGAACCTCTGCCCCTCCACATCTATGGCTTGATGCATTATGAATAATGAATATTCATTATAATATTCAAATAATGAATAGGAAGCAGCTCACAAACAGGCAAGGGAGAGAGGAGTCACGCCATGCGCAGTCCCTGCAGCTGAACCCTGAGGGCTGGGTTTCCTCTCATTGGCTTTGTGCTGTTGCAGTTTGTAATTGTGGATGCCGGTGGAGTCGCCGTATGGAACAGGCTGTTCTGTCTGTTCCATCCTCTGAGCTAACAACTAACCTCTCCTTCCTGAATCAGTGGTTCCTATTCATCTGTAGTAGCTGAGTGTGCCTGAGAATTCAGCAGCTTAAATTTGAAGCAGCCCTGATTTGTGTCAGCTGTGAAACTAGCCTGTTGCTTACAGAGAAAATTATATTAGCCCAGGGAATTGAAAACAAAAAGTCCTCAAAGGATTTATCTTCAAAGCTTGACCGGAATATTTATTTCTGTATTATGTGTCTGGCTTGCAAATGGCACTTAGAGGTAGCAGATGATAAATCTGAGCTGTATTTACATAGCAGATAGGATTCTACAGTGTCCTCTGTGAATGAATTTCTTGCCTGTGTTATGTTGAGTTCCAATCACGGCTGTAGGGTTCAGTTCCTCTCCCACCATATGTATGTCTGTATGTACATATATGCATTTATATATTTGTGTTGCTCTGCAACATTTTCTTTCATATTTTAACCTACTTTTAAAACAGCAAAATCCAGTCTTGGTGTGGGATTCAGATCTGTGCAGTGCCACCATCATCTTACTGCAGAATAGTGTCAAATTAAATTCTGAAGAGCAGCAGCATAAAGCACTGTTGCGGAGCATTCAGCAGAATATCCCTTCCTACCCTTGTGGGAAGGCCTGACCCCTCCTCTCTCCTTTTGTGCTTTGGGGACGGGTACACTAGTGAACTGTGAGCTGCACTGCTGGCAGCTTTGCTCTTGCTCTGCTGGGGACAGTTCCTGTGGCACAGAGTGTCAGGTTTTGTTTGGAACTTGGCCATGGCCAGGCACTGGTTGGTAAGACTGTAGCCAAGAACATAAACGAGCACAAAGAAAAACAGAGGAGTTTTTAAGCTGAAGGAAATTCAGCTTGGGATGCACGAGGCTTAGCACTGTATGAAAGGGCTACTCCGGTAAATGCTGCTCTCCGGATATGGCCACGATCACATCATCTGACTATGTGGAACCAGAGGTGGGATATCACAATCCTGTTCTGTTTAGAGCAGGATCTGGCCAAGGGGAGATTAACAGGCTCCTCAGCCGTGTTGCAAGGTCTTTTGTTCCTACAGTGGCTGGCACAAACCACAGAGCTTGAACTGGTTGTTACGCTCTGTGTATTTTTGTTTTCCTTTTTGTGAAGGCTGATCATCCAGAAGTCCCTGAGACGGCTGTGATTGGGTATCCACATGAGATCAAAGGAGAAGGTATGTGGAAAGTGGTGGCTGATGTGACACACACGTATGCATTACTTAATTTCTAACCTGGGCTATGTGTATGGAATGTCTAGGGAAGGGGAGGCCAACTGTCCAGCTCCTTAGGTTGACTGGGATGACCTTGCTGTGTATGGAAACACTATGTGCCACAGGAGTTCAGGGAGCAGTACTGCACCCAGCTGAGGCACATGCAGTTACTCTCTCTGTCTCTCTCTGGCTTTTTCATGGCTGCAGAACTGATCTTTGCTGGCCAGCTTTTGATCCCAATTATACTTAGGAATTTTCCACTGACCTGTCATTGTCCCTGAGATTCCAGTCTGATCCACAGATGCCAAAACGAGGTCAAGCCATCATTTGGGGTCTGGAGTTTTATTCTTTTATTTTGTAGATAGGAGCTCTGATTTTCTTGGGAACATCAGAATGACTTGACAGCTGCATCCTCATTCAAGTGAACGTCTCTCCTCTTGGCGCTTTGTCAGCCAGATTCTTATATTGAGGTGTATGACTTTTGCTTATTTTTCCTCCAGGTGCCTTTGCTTTCATAGTGATAAAGGAAGGGACAACTCATAAAGATCGTATCAAAGAAGAGCTCAAAACTATAGTGGCTTCCAAGATAGCAAAGTATGCTGTGCCTGACCACATTCTAGTAAGTAAAAGATTGTAACTAGGACCAGCAGCAGCAATAGCCACATTTAACAAGTCTCACCTCCGYCTGCAGAGGTTTTTTTTTCCTCTTTTGAAGGGCAAAGAACAGTCAAACCAAGTTAACTAGAGGGATCCCTGGAGGGCATGTAGGTGCAGTTATTTTAATATGCACCTTCTGCATGCCTGGGGATCAGCCTGGGGATCACTGCTGGGGGGGTGAGAATATTGCAGCTGCTTCAGCTTGCAGAGTAGCTTCTTTCACGGGACTACTGCAGAGTGTGCTGTGAGCAACCCGAGGCTGCCTTGCTGGACCATATATTGGATAACCATTTAAATAGGATGCACAGAGAGGGCTTGAGAGCACCTTTCTGGAGAAGAGCTCAGGCAAAGTGAAGCCCCAGATGCCTGTTCCTGTTGACCGCGTTTCAGCATTACTGCTCCATACAGATCTTGCCCTCAGCTAACCTCATGCAGAAGCAACACTGGCTGATCCCTGTGGCTCTGGGCAAGGGAGCATATAAACCTCTGTGAAATGTAGCAAATGACCAAAAACTCTGGTGCCACTGAAGGGCAGAATAATGCTCTTTCCCTGCATGTTAGCTGTTAACGCTTCAGAGTTTCTAGATGGTTGGCCTGGAGGTACAGCAAGATATGAGGCCTGGTAGCGTCTCTGCACCATGCCTTGGAGTGTGATGCTCAAATCTGTGCTAACACCTTTGGATCTGCTGCTGAGTCCTTTGCAGGGACTTATCAAAGGTATTTAATGCTCACCTAGCTATGAGGGAAGCCGTATAGGGTGACTGATGTGATCAGGAAGAGGAAGACATCAGTAAACTTGGGTGTGGGACCTTATTGCTGGCTTGCAGTATTCTGTGTTTTATATTCCTAGCCTATGCATAGGGTATGTTTGTAGATAGCTCTAACTACACTTCCAGTTCAATAGTTAACAGCTTGTTCATGGCTTGATTCTCCAAAGAGCTATGCATCCTACAACAACTAGCCTGGAGATACACAGCAATGAGTAAAGGAAAAGAAATCTACTTCAATAACAACAAACTTTATAACACAAGGAATGCTAGTGATACTCCTTCCCTTGGACATAAACAAATGTGTAGTTACAAGGAGCCTTAAAGGAGCTGTTGCTATGGGACAGCACCAAGCTTAGGATAGCTCAGCAAAATTTCCATGTGGTTTCCAGCTGCTTTGCAAAGGGTCAGGTGAGAGCAGCGCGTAATAAGAAGGCAGATATGAGCAGTGGCCTCACCCGTGTGGAGCCAGGATGCAGAGTGGAAAGTTGGGACAAGAGGGCAAGAGGTAGATCTGAAAAGGGTGAAGTGCCCTGGACCTGGCATCCAGCAGGATCCTGTTCTTTTCCTCTTTCTGCAGGTGGTGAAACGCCTGCCCAAAACTCGATCAGGGAAGATCATGAGAAGGCTACTCAGGAAAGTGGTTGCTGAACAGCCAAGTGACCTGGGAGATACCACCACACTCGATGATCCAAGCGTCCTCACGGAGATACTGGATGCTTACCAGAAATACAAAAAGGAGAAAAGTTCTTCCTAACAGGCAGCTGTGGAATCTCTGTCCTCTGGAAATATGGAGGGTCTCAAATAACCACGTAAAAAGGATGGGGTTTTTTTCTTGCCTTTTTTTTTTTTTTTTTTTTTACAATACCGTTACCTTCTAGAAGAACATGATTTTCCCTTGCACAACATCACTCAAGATGTCCCGAGCAAGGAGCAATCTGCAGTCTTGCATAATCAATTTGCTTTAACTGAGCTCCCATTGGCTGCTTTTAGACCTGATGTAGAGCAGCCGTTGGGGTTTCTATAGGCTATGATGAAATTAAGAGTAACTGAGGCAAAGTGAAGCTATTAACATTTCTCATTTTAATGTTCCTGTATAGGGAAAGGTTTTATACAATACTTCTGCTGTTTTAAAAGCAGCCCTGGAATACACTCCCTCAATGTTTCCTTCAGCTTGGATATCCAAGTTCAAGTAGTTGTACTTAACTGTAATTCTGGTGCCTCTTCAGCAATGGTGGATATTCTAGTAGATATTTTACACACAATAGTAGACAAATGAGAAGGACATGGCTAATCTGATTTGATAATTGTCTCTTTTTATTACTCATTTGTTCTGGTACCTCCTTGGGCTTTCCTTGCAAGGATTTCTTTGCCCAAGGTGGGCAGCCTGTATCTTTTCCCGCCCTATCTGGGCAATCTGGTACTAGCAGTTGGAGCTGCAGGACTGAGCCTTTCCCTGCAGTCCCTCCATGTCCTCAGTGCATTGCCAGTTGCATAGGAGGGACCTAGTCACAGGTGTTTTTATCCTGATTTAAGAAACAGATCATCAGCTGAGTTTTTAAAGTGACCATACTCTTCCCCACTGATGATACCAGCTAGATCTATGCTGTTCTGTTGTCATTCACTTTTGCAGATCAGGTGAGGTGATCTACAACTAGTAGAGCTCTTTAGTTGATGGTTTATGTAGGTGTCTTTGTTTCCTGACACCCCTGTTTGCTTTGCTGTCTCTCAGAGGAACTTTGAGCAAGAAAATCTTGAAGTGCTGAAGAGGGGGTTGAAGTAGAGGAATCTGGAGCAGGGAGATTCTGCCTCTCGCTGTAGTGCTGGTTATTTTAGCCCACTTCCAGATGTTTGTAGTCTTCTTTTTCCCAACAGTGACAGGCACTCTAGAGTGGACACAGGTTGGTTCTTCTGTTGGAAGATCTGTCTTAATGCTGTTCTTTTGAGCTGTACTTACCAAAACCTACCAAGTCTGCCCCTTTCATATGCCACCATGCTGATGTTCCAAAGAGCTAACAGCCAGGGGACTACCTGCAAATTCTACAATCTACAGAAAAAAAGGAGAGAGCAAATCCTTTTAATTCCTAGACTGACTGCTAGAAAGTGACGGTAGTATTCCTGATCAACAACCTCTGGATAACAGGGAACTGTTGTAATAAAATAGTCCACATCTTTCAGATGCTCCAAAATTGCAACAAATATATTCAGTGTTTCATGTCTGGGCTCTTTTGTATATTATCATGGACAAATTTTGATTGAAGTGCTACTTACTGTGGTCTGTGAAAAGAATTCACTAGTTGGCCTTCTCTATTAGGTCACTATTAGGCAGCAGAGTGGAGGCTGAATCCAGCAGTGTGATATGGGGAAGGCTGCAGCAGCTCCGTGCCCCCACGTTCAGCCACTAGTGATGTTGAATATGCATTTCTAGTAGGAATACACATATGAAAACATGTATTCAACACATGCATCCTTATAAATATGGCTGGCCACACAGATCAAAACAATGGCACACACAGCACCAATGGTACAGGTACAGGTGTCATCTTGTACCCCTCTCTGGCTGATCAGGATGAAGATCTGTTAGTGAGAAGTATATACATATACACCATGTGGATCTCTTGAGAGCTGAGCTTAGACACTCACGGAATCACAGACAGCTGAGGTTGGAAGAGACCTCTGGAGATCATCTAGTCCAAACCCCTTGTACAAACAGGGTCATCTAGAGCACATTGCACAGGATCACATCCAGGTAGGTTTAGAGCATCTCTAGAGAAGAAGACTCCACAACCTCTCTGAGCAACCTGTTCCAGTGCTCTGTTACCCTCACAGTCAGTTTTTTCCTCTTATTCAGATGGACCTTCCTGTACTTCAGTTTGTGGCTGTTGCCTCTTGTGTCCTTTCACTGGCCACCACTGAAAATAATCTGGCCACATACTCTCGACACCTACCTTAAGGTACCTGTGCATGGTGGTAAGATCCCCTCTCAATTTTTTCCAAAATAAACAGGCCCAGCTCTCAGCCTTTCTTCATAGGAGAGATGCTCCAGTCTCCTGATCATCTCTGTAGCCCTATGCTGGACTCTCTGCAGTGCCTCCATGTTCCTCTTGTACTAGGCAGCTCAACACTGCAGCACTGCACTGCAGATGAGGCCTCACCAGGGCTGAGCAGAGGAGCAGGATCACCTCCCTCAACCTGCTGGTAATGTTCTTAATGCACCTCAGGATCTCATTGACCTTCTTGGTCACAAGGACACACTGCTGGCTCATGGTTGACTTGTTACCCACCGGGATTCCTCGCTCCTTCTCTGCAGAGCTGCTCTCCAGCAGATCATCCCCCTACTGCCCTGCACTTGACTTTGCTGCACCTCCTGAGCTTCCTCACTGTCCATCTCTCCAGCGTGTCCAGGTCCTTCTGAATGGCTGCAGAGCCTCCTAAGGTGTTCAGCCTCTCCCCTCAGCTTTGCATCATTGGCCAAACTGCTGAGGCTGTGCTCTGTCCTTCAGCCAGATCAGTGATGAGTAAGTTGAACAAGAATGGACTTGGTACTGGCCTCTGGGGCACCRCTAGGTACAGACCTCAAACTAGACTGGGCTGAACACGATGCTTTGAGCTCTGCCATTCAGCTAGTTCTCAGTCCACCTCACTGTGCACTCATCAAACTCATGCTTCCTGAGCTTGCCTAGGAGGAGGTCATGGGAGACAGTGTCAAAAGCCTTGCTGAAGTAAGGGCAGACAACATCCCTGCTTTCTCCTCATCTACCCAGCCAGTCACCCCATCAGAGAAGCCTATCAGATAGGGTAAGCATGATTTTTCCTTGGTTAATCCATGCTGACTACCCTGACCACCTTCTTTACCTCCACATGCTTGGAGCTGGCTAAATTATAGCGGGCCCCTGGATTCCCTGTCCTCAGGTGCTGGCACGGGGACATAGGAGTCCCCAAGACTCACAACCCCATGCCAGCCACTGCTGCAGTCCCTCCTCATTGTGTATGCAGAAATACATACATGTTGAGATACCCCCATTGCAGGGTTTTGACAGTCAGATCTGTCTTTGATCCTTCTTCTTCCTGGATGCTTCAACCCTAAACACGCACACACACCCACAAACAGCTCTCACTTCACTCCCCTGGGCCCTGCAGTAACCAATTCCTCTGCAGTAACCAGACTTACTACCTACTACCTAAATGGCTACTGGGCCATTTAACCTCATAGTTAGCTAGTGTGGCTGGATGTTTGCTAGCAGTCACACTGTGACTTACCCTCAGGGACTCCAGTTAGCAGCATCACAGACACAGGTACCTTGTGGTCCCACTCCAACTGCTGGCACTTAGACCTCTACACGCACACAAAATGGGAAGATTCTCACCCAGGAAAAGAGTTGGAAGTGAGGCTGAATGAGAAGATAGGACAAACTGCACTGATCAATGCAGAGCAAGGGACAGACTAAGAGATGGTTGTGAACCACTGCCCCAGCACCATTCCTGGAGTCCCTGCATCCAGCTTTGCACTCCTGCCTCTGTCTTGGTTAACTTAGTTCCACTGAGCTGCGTGATCTGGCCCACAAAACCTCCAAGCAATTGGCAGAACAGCCAATTGTTGCTGTGCTGTTATGGGGGTGGTGTGCTGCCAAATCCAAGTGGATTCAAATGCTGCATTTTCAGTGGGACTGTATAGAGGAGGGGCAGTCTGCATCCCTCACTGGAGCTGGGGAAGGCATTGGCTAATTGACCCTGTGGAGCTCAGAAGAGGTCAGTGAGTTCTTTTGGCCACCAGAAATTCTCATGCAGAGCAGGGAGGTGAGCGCTCACAGTACAACATGCTGTCAGAGACAGACGTGTTATGAGAACCCAGAGTGTCTGTGCATGTGCTAGCGGCATTTGTTGGGTTTCTTAGTTTAGTTACTTAGGTTTTCTCTAGGGACTGGGAAATACAATAGGGAGGATCATGTTTCCTTAAAATTCCCATCCTTCTGATTGTAGTCCACTCTGTTTAGAATAGAGACCCTGTAGACCTTTTGTGGGAAGTTCCAGATCAAGATAAGATAGAGTTAACAGGAAGTTAATATTTCAGGAGACAGCCACAGCATATATTCTCTATTGCCTTTACAAAAGAAAAAACCCTCCCCCTTAGTTATTTTCAAGAGGGAAGCAGCCAAGAGCTAAAGATTTTGACAGAAAAAAGAATAGATTCCTTTGTTTAAACAAGTTGTCTCCAAACAGTCTGAAACTTGGCATGGAGAAGGAAAGATGACATGTGAACATAACTACAGTTTTCTTTTGGTCAAGACAGCATTTGCTATATATGCTCTATAGCAGGATATATCCTGTGGCTGTTTCCTGAAATACTAACTGCCTCTCAACTCTATCATATATATTTATATAATTCATCTACTCAGGGAAAAAGGGAGATCGGTGTGACTGTGTCTATCTGTTATGGCAGAGTCTAGTTGTTATTATCTGTGTATTCAGATTTTTATTAAAATAAATACCTTTCTCTGGGTGATGGGTTGGTTTTACCACATAGGCATTGTGCCCTCCATCCCTTAAGGCTTCATTCTTCTTTTCAGTTCTTCAGACTTGGTTAAGCTCTTTCCTGGTTATTTTGGTTTGTCTATATAGACCAGACAAAAGCAAATGAGTTGATGTGAGTAAGACCAGCTCGTGATCCAAGTGCCTGTGCTCAGTGTTACTTGCACTGCTACACACCTTAAAGAGCGGGAGAACTAATGGTTGCGTTTCAGTGAGCTACATGGCCAGTTTGACTTTTGAGGTCCCAGGGCTCTGCAATCATTGACCTGAGTGATAAAAAACAGAGAAAAATTAATGGGAACAATTAATTTTCATTCATTAATTTGGACCACATAGCTACTAAGCTCCTTATTTAGTCCTATTTGGATGCCCATCCTGCATTACCGGAGGAGGTGTGAAAAACAAGGTGCCTGGCAGGGAGATGAGGGGCAAATGAGACCTGGTGTTATGTAGCGAGAGAGTGTGAGGCTGTCCCAGAGCTCCACGTATTCAAGTGAGAAGGAATTTGTTTCCAAGTACCAAGGATCACCTGTCCATGCCAGGAACATCCTCTGCAGGGGCTATGCCCATTAAGGAGTGAGGCAGGTTGTGCTTTTCTTTTCTTCTTTTCTTTTTTTTTTTTTTTTTTTTCCTATATATTCTCCATGGATAACACTATACCTGCAATGTATCCATCCGGGATGGATGGTGAATATCCTTGTTAGCTGTTACTCATGTTACATGCAGCAGCTGCTTCAGGGAAGCTTCCAAGGATTTCCTGGAGCTACAAGCCATGGAAGGGCTGGAAAGGCAATTCCCCTATCTCCTCACTGTATTTTGCTGCTGCAGCTGCCCTAGTGATTTATTTAATGACAGAATTTCTTGGTAAAACAGAGACTCTGTTTCCAGCCTTACACAAGCACAATCAGGGCCTATTTCTGGAACCGTATTCAGTCACAATGACTAATTTTAATCACAAGTTTTGCTTTTAAGCTAAACCTGAACAAATGGTTATTTTCCAGCTTAGAATCATAGAATCATAGAATGCATAAGGTTGGAAGGGACCTCTAGAGGTCATTTAGTCCAACCTCCCTGCACACGCAGGGTCTCCTAGAGCATGCAGCACAGGGGGGTGTCCAAGCGGGTTTTAAAGATCTCCAGAGAAGGAGACTCCATAACCTCTCTGGGCAACCTGTTCCAGTGCTCTGTCACCATCACTGTTAAATTCTTTCTTACGTTCCTGTGGAACTTTTGGTGCCTCAATTTGTGGCCTTTTCCTCTAGTCCTATCGCTGGCCACCACTGAGAAGAGGCCAACCCCCTCCTCCTCACTCCCTCCCTTGAGGTACTTGTACACACTGATGAGGTCCCCTCTCAGCCTTCTCTTCTCCAGGCTGCACAGGCCCAGCTCTCTCAGCCTTTGCTCATAGGGCAGATGTTCCAGGCCCCTAATCATCTTTGTAGCCCTGTGCTGGACTCTCTCCAGCAGCTCCACGTCCCTCCTGCACTGGGGAGCCCAGAACTGCACACAGTACTCGAGGTGCGGCCTCACCAGGGCTGAGTAGAGGGGCAGAATCACCTCCCTCGACCTGCTGGAGACGCTCTGCTTAATGCACCCCAGGATCCCATTGGCCTTCTTGGCCACGAGGGCACACTGCTGCCTCATGGTCAACTTGTCGTCCACCATGATGCCCAGGTCCCTCTCTGCAGGGCTGCTCTCCAGGAGGTCGGTCCCCAGCCTGTAGGCATGTCTAGGGTTATTCCTGCCCAGGTGCAGGACCCTACAYTTGCCCTTGTTGAACTTCATGAGGTTACTTGCCGCCCAGCTGTCCAGTCTGTCCAGGTCCCTCTGGATGGCAGCGCAGCCCTCAGGGCTATCAGCTATTCCTCCCAGTTTGCTGTCATCAGCAAACTTGCTGAGGGAGCACTCCATCCCTTCATCCAGGGCGTTAATGAATAAGTTGAACAGGACTGGACGAAAAACTGAGCCCTGGGGGACACCACTAACCACAGGCCTCCAGCTGGAGTTGGCATCACTGATTACCACCTCTGAGCCCTGTCATTCAGCCAGTTCCTAATCCACCTCACTGTCCACTCATCTAATCCACACTTCTGGACCTTGCCCAGGAGGATGCTGTGAGGGAYGGTGTCAAAAGCCTTGCTGAAGTCCAGATAGATGACATCCACTGCCCTGCCCTCATCTATCCAGCCAGTCACACCATCACCCAGGGTGACAKTGGCTTTCTTTCAGTCCTCTGACACCTCCTCTCTTCTCCAGGACCTTTCAAAGATGATGGAGAGTGGCTTAGCTATGATATCCACCAGCTCATGCAGCACTGTGGGGTGCATCCCATCGGGGCCCATGGATTTGTGGGTGTCGAGTTTCCTTAAGTGCTCTCTGACCCAATCTTCCTCTACCCAGGGCAAGTCTTCCTCTCTCCCATCCTCTTTTCTTGTCCCTAGGGCCTGGTATTCTAAACAGCTGCCCTTGGTAAACATCAAAGCAAAGGAGGCATTCAGCAACTCTGCTTTTTCTGTGTTTTTTTGTTACCAGGGCACTCACCCCATTCAGCAGCACACCCACATTTTCCTTGACCTTCCTTTTGCTGTTAGTATATTTGAAGAAGTTTTTCTTGATATTTTTAACATCCCTTGTCAGATTGCTTTCCAATTGCTTTTCCTTGTTGCATCTCTGCAATCCCTGACGACATTCCTGTATTTCTCCCATGGGGCCTGTCCTTTTTTCCACGTTCTGTAGACCACCTTCTTCCGCTTGAGTTTTGCTACGAACTCCTTGCTCATCCACACAGGTCTCTTGACCCCTCTACCTGACTTCTTACACACAGGGATGCACTATTGCTGGGAACTGCTGCTTGAAAACTAACCAGCTTTCCTGGGCCCCCCTACCTTCTAGAGCCCTAGCCCATGGGATCCTTCCAAGGAGGTCTCTGAAGAGGCGAAATTCGGCCCTCCTGAAGTCCATGGTTGCAAGGCTGCTTACAGCCCTGCCTCCTCCTCGTTGGATCCTGAACTCCACCAACTCATGTTCACTGCAGCCAAGGCTGCCCCCACCTTCACACCTCCAACAACTCCCTCTCTATTTGTTAGTGCGAGGTCCAGTAGCCCACTTCTCCTCATCGGCTCCTCCACAACCTGCGTCAAAAAGTTATCATCAATGCACTGCGGGAACCCCCAGGTCTGTTTGTGCCTTGCTGTGTTCTGACAACACAGCCCAAGAGCACTGGTGTTGAATGACCTGAAACAGCAGCTTTTTCACGCTCTCTCCTATTTCTCTCCACCAGGCATATTTCTGCCTGGACTCTGCACACACAAAAACACTTGGTGTAACTCTGATTTCCAGGCAAGAAGCCAGGCAGTACCCTCTGCCTTTGGTAGCCAGCCTTCTCTCTGTAGCCTACAAAAGCTACCAAAACCTGCTCCTGGTTTTTGGAACTGGAAGTGAGGTGGTTAAAGTGTGAGAGAAACATTCACCTTGGCCAACCTTCATGCCTTCAACTCCGGCTCCTCCTCGAAGCTGTTAAGATCCCCACGCTCTTCGCTCCTCTCTGCCTTCCTTTGGCACCACAGCCCCTTGCCCAGGCATTGCTGAAGGGTGGCGGCGGAGTTCAGTCCGTCAGTGCAGTTTCGTAGTGCCATCTTGCGGCGGGCGCAGCCCCTTCAAGAGATGTGGGGACTGATGCGGAAAAACGCTGAGGGCCGACGCCCAAACGGGCTCTGCCCCTGCCGCGGCCCTGCCCTCCACCTCCGCGTGCAGCACACAGGGAGGAGCGGAGGCACCTCCTCCTCCTCCGCAGGACGAAACGCGGTGGGCGGCTTGGGGCCGGGCCGGGCGCGAGAGGCGGTTGGCGGCGGTTGGGGTGGGGCGGGGCCTGGCGCGAGGGGCGGTTGGCGGCGGAGGGGGCGGGGCCTGGCGCGAGGGGCGGGTAGCGCCTGGGGCCGGTGCAGGAGGCCCGCGGCGGCGGGCGCCTGCTCGGGCAGCATGAATGAGGCCGAGGGCCTGCGGCAGCGCCACCCGTTCCGTCCGCAGGTGATCACCGAGGACAGTCCGGCGCAGGAGGCCAAACAGGGCAGGTGGGCCCCGAGTGGGGAAGGTGGGAGAAAAGGCTGCAATGAGGAACTGGGGAGGGGGAGCCYGGTCTGGGCTGTGAGGAGCGGGAAAGGTCTCTGGCTTGGCCTGGGGCAAGGGACCCACTTGCCTGGGTAGCCAGGTAACCGTGGTGGGAGGGCCTGGCCGGGGCTGTGAGGTGAGGAGAGAAGGGTGACCTGGCTTGAGGGAAATCTGACTGCCAAGTGCCAGTGGCTCATGTGGCCTGGCCTGTATGGAAAGCGGCTTTGCTCTGGTGCCAGAGTGCTGAGAGGAGCTTTCCCGGTGTAGGAAGCATGTAAGAGACTGGGTTTGGATGTCCAGGGCAGAGCTGCCATTTGTCAGACTTTGGGGAAATGGAGGCCATTCAGTTCTCTCTGGTGTTTTGTGTTCGCCTGGCTCCTCACTAGGTTGTTTCCTCCCACAGTGGTCTTGGGCGAGGTGTACTGTTTGACTTTGTTTATATTTGGCTGTAGTTTTGTGAATAGCCAGCATTTGTCTAAAAATAACCTTGTTATGTGGCTACCTTAAAGAACATCCCAATCCCAGTTGTGTGTTGTTTCCTACTGGAACTTCAAGCAATAACTGTGGTGGTGTGCTGTGGTTTGCTTGGCTTTCCACTGTATTAAGTGGCTGATAACTTGATGGTGAGCCAAAGCAGTGCCTCTCCTCCTATGTGAGCCCTTTGCAGCTTCTCCTCCCTGCCCTTCAAGGTCCTCAGAATGAGGCAGTTGCTTTTTGCTGCCTAAGGTCCCATGTAGGGTGATCCACTTCGATGTTTTGTTTTTGTTTTCTGTGCAAGGCATTTGCTGCTCAATGCAACCCTGCCTTTTATTGCTGAGGCTCCAACAGTGATGCTGAGAATCCACCATATCCTTAAGATCTCTTAAGAGTATTTTGTGCAAGGCTGGAGGCGGTGGCAGCTCTGGAAGCTGCCCTTTTTCTGGCTGGATACTGAGGGAGGAACCAGCTCCTCCCTCCTCTTTGCCCCAGATAGTCACTTTGAGCTGCAGAGCAGAGACAGCGCCRTGGGAATAGTGCAAGGGTTAGTTCAGAGCCATCAGGCTGAACTATTTGTCCTGATTTGATCCTGGCTGGTAGTGTCAGGTGGTGTTTCAGAGTTGCTAAAATTGTGGGAGCTGCTTTTCTAGCTCAAGACTAGGAGTCATTGAGCTTTGTGCTGTGCTGTTCTCTGCTGGAGTCTGATTGATGTCTCCAAATGTTCTCAGAACAAACCGTCTTCATTCTTGTTTAAAATTGTTTCTGCGTTTGGAAAAATTCTGAAATATCTGTTTAATTTTGTACTAAAATGCTGAGACTGGTTAAATGCTCTTTTCTCTTATACTGTCTGTATGGTAGAGTGGACCTTAAAAGTCATTTGAGATGATGATTTTGCAAAAGTATTTCTGATTTCTTTTGTAAAAGAACAGACTATAAAAAGTTTTAAAAAGAACTTAACATGAAAATAAATGTTTAAGATACAGTCCTATTTCTTGTTTGTGTTTGGCAGTACTTACAGTGGCAAGGTGTTCCGTGTGACCTTCTTTACTTTGGCTGTGTCCCTAATTATTCCTCTGCTTGGAGCAATTGTTCTCCTGGATTGTCCTATAGACCCCCAGCCTATAAGGTAAAGCTTTACTTTCAAATCAGTGCTATTGAAGTGTAACTTTTGAATGAGTTCCGCTTTTTCCAGCGAACAAGACTTAAGTCAACTGTGATGAAACTGCACCAAGGAAGTTGGGGAGTGATTGTAATGCTATCCATCACTGGGACATCCTCTGCATACACAGTTCTTGAGCCACCTTGTGCAGTTTAAGTACTGAGCAATGAAGGAGCTGATTTTTTTTTTGGTCAGTAGTTTCGAAAATGTTTTTTTGCTGTCCAAGCTGTCAGTGGAGTTTGTGGCTTACTTGCATGTGCTCTTGTCTTCTGTGAGACAAGAACTGCCTTTGTGCTTGGGACCCAGCTGTATCCCTGTTATTATATTTCTGTCCAAGAGAGAGTTTATTCTAAGCTTAAAACTGAAACAAATGACCTGAGTAGGTTGATTTGGCATTTTTAAATGCAGATCTCTTTGAGCAATCTTTCTGCTAATATTTATGATCAGCTCAATAACTCTTCAATGAAAAGGAAGACAGCTGTAAGTATCTTTAGAGTTCAGAGAGCCTCTTAATGTGGTAGTGTTACTCTATCACATTGTCTTACCTGTAGGCTATTAGATGCAAGTTCCCTGGCTGCAAATTGTGTTGAAGTGCTTTCTACTGTGGCTTACTGTACTTTTTTTTTTTT
>PTEX01000288.1:396730-440038 GCA_003342815.1 Eudromia elegans
CTCCTCCTAGCTGCTGAGTCAGGAAACTCTGATGAAGTTTGTGCTCAGGTATAGCCTTGTTGTTGAACTTAGTGAGACAGGATCCTACAAAAGAAGCTTTCATGATCCCAATGGAGTGACGGTACCTTATATTAGTGAGGCACATGAACACAATGGATATCTCTATCTGGGCTCCTTCCGGTCTCCGTTTATTGGTAGACTTAATCTCCAGCATGTTTAATTGTCCACCTAAGATGAAGTGCCACTGTCCTTTAATACTCCAGAGGTATGAAAGAAGCATGTGCTTGAGACAATGTGTGACCAACGATGAAAAAGTGAAGATGGTTAGTTGTCGCACTGGTCTGTTGCCATGGAAAAATCTGAACAGCTTACTGTTAACTCTAGTCTTCCTTGGTTTGATTTGGCTCCTCCTGCTTTGAAATTGGCATGTGTAATATTAATGCCTGTGGTGTTGGGGATCTTTGTATTGTTAAATGCTCCTAAGTGAAAGCCATTGCTTTTTCCCACCCCTGTTTGGAGCATCTTGAACAAACATAAGTCACCTGTAAAGCAAGTATCTTCTTATGCTGGATAGATCATTGGATTAATGATGTATCATTTGGATTAAAGACATGTTGCACATTTGTTTCCTTCTGTATTAGAAGCTACTCTGTAGCAGTGATTACAGTGCATGTTCTAATGACACTCTACAGTGCTGTGGTAGAGGCAGCATTATTCAGAACTTGCCTAGAAGTCTAGTTGTACTACCCAAATTCCTTCAATTCCAGCCTCTATAATGAATATCTGAAACAACACCTGAATGCTAATCAACATGCAGAATCTAATTTGGTCATTGCCTGTGGAGTCCTGTGTTTATAGCGTCACAGTCAGATAATGAGCGTAAGTTGCATTGTATGTGGCATTTGAAGTGAAAGGGCTTCTGCAAATTCTGGTCTGACAGTGCATGAGACCTTTGTAAAAATCTTTATGTGCAATAATAGCTGGTGGATGATTCCTGATGTCTCCAGAGGAAATTGTTAACTTCCTATATTGACTACTTGAAAGTTACAGGTATGTTGTTTAAGGGGGAAAAAAAAAAAAAAATCCAAAGCGTGCTTTTTCTCTCCACTGTTAGGAAAGAAAAGACTCTTTTTTGTTCACATCTTGAATAAATGTATTTTCATCTTTATACATAGATGTTAAGGGCAATGAGAATGGAAGAGTTTGTGATGTTCAGTTGTACAAAAGCTGAGCAACTCAGTGATTTAATTCCTGCTGTAGAACTGAAGACTTGGCTGTTTTCCCCTCTTTTGCCACTGGGTGTTAGTCATAGATAGATTAACTCTATTCAACTGCCTCCCCCGTAAAAAGGAAATAATTGAGATTTACTTGCTGCATAATGAAAAGCATCAATGCTTTCACTGTACTTGTCTCTATTAATGGGAGTGATATGCAAGTGAAAGTGATTCTTCCACTGATGCTCCTGTCACCTTGTACTATTACAAGGTCTGCTTTACTACGAGCACTGCAGCAGCCCTGCAGCGGTGCCTGCTGTATCCAGCTGGCTTGCCCAGTAACAAACCAGGGACTCAGGAGGAAGCTAGGAGAAGGAASCCAAGCTCTGACCTTGGATGCAGCTAATCCTTATCTTGATAGTCTGTGGACAGGGACTGATAAAGAAATTAGTGTGGTTGATGCTTTCTGATAATAGATATGCCTAGGCCAAAACCATCAGTGCCTTCATGGCTCCTGAAACTGAAAGGAGGCCATTTACTATCACGCTGACTTCAGCATTGGTGGTGGACCAGGATGGAAGTACAGTACCAAATGGAGGTGGCAGCGTGTAGTTTAAGGATTTTCTGACATTCAGGATCTGCCTACTTCTATTTCAAAGAGTTCCGGAGTCTGTAGAGGCTAAAAAGAGCATCCTTCCTGTGTTCAGGAGATGCTGACTCCCATTCCTGGTGGGCTGGATGGGATGCCAGCCCATCTTTACTATGCGTAATAGGATGGTCTGCTCCCTGTAGCTGCAGAATCGAGACAAGATAAAGGCTGATGGACATGCACCTTTTTCATTGCTCAGCATTGAGGAGTCATGGGAGCGATATTTCCTGGGAAGCTCAGATACTTTTAATCTCTGATAGTTCCTCAAATGAAATCCTCATAGAGTAACACCAGCAGCATGGAAATGTGTGGAACAAACACTGGGTAAGCTCTTCTTGGAGCTAATATGAGACTGCCTGTATGGGCTCGTGTCACTTTTGCAGAAACATGAGGCAGTCACATGGTGCAATTTCAGATTTTTTTTTTTTTTTTTTGACACATCTATCTTAAGTGACAGAGAAGGCCATGAGAACACCAGCTCCATCTTTTCTTGCTTGATAATAGCAGTGTGGGAATGTGGCACATTTCCAGCTTGGCTGCTAGTTCTCTAGTGTGGRTGCATTGATGTTTTTGGAAGAAGCAAGAGCAGTTACAGTAATGACTAAAGAACTTGCCAAGGTGAGATTGTTTTGGGTGGAAGAAGGCAGGAGAGCCTCTCTGTGCATCTCAGAGGAGACCGAGCATGCTTCCTCTGCTGTCTCCAGGCTTTTCTTGGGACAGCCTTTGAAAAGCAAATGGTGATTGGGATTGGAGAGCAAGGCCATCTCCTGAAGATGGAGATTGGAGGAAATATGTTTCAGCACACAATCTGCAAATGAAATGGCCTATGGAGAAGGGACTGAGGTGAGATACACAATAACTGTACCTTTTAAAGGCCTATTCTGTAATTCCAGTAGGAGAAAAGAGTGATGTTTTCTTGCAAAAGAGATATTTCTACAGGCTAGGACCATCTAGAATAATTTACCTGAGCTACTTAAAAAGCTGTTCCTTAGCTGACTACCTTTTCCTCCCCCGCTTATGGCAGAGCCCGTGAAAGATGACTCGAGCGCACCCACTGCTCTTGTGCAAATGTGGGGGTTTTTTTTTTTGGCTGATAAAGTGCATCTGTGCTAAGGCTTTACAATCGACTCCTTCCTCTTGATCTTGAGTCTTTGGGTTAGTGACACAAATGTGGTTGTGCAGATGTGATGGTGACCTCCACCTTTTGAGAGTCACTGAGCATTGGAACTGATTGTTTGGAGAAGGTATGAAGTCTCCATCCGTGGAGGCATCAAGAGCACCCTAGACAGGATCCAGGACAATGTGTTATAGGTGACCCTTCTTGAGCAGGAAAATTGGACTGGATGATCTGCAGAGGTCTGTTTCAACCTCAACCATTCTGTGATTCTATATAGTTTGTGCAGTGATCACAGTAGAGATCTTATGGGCCTCATTCTTTGACTTTATCAAAGCGCTTTAAGTAAAGCAAATGCTGTAAAGGAGAAAAAAAATATGCTGAATGTAATTCGTTTGCTAGCCCTTCTAGGGCAGGGGAAATTTAGCAGCAAGTGACTGTGGTAACCTAAAAGCAACAACAGTTGTTTCTTCTTGGTCAGCAGAAGTCATGTCTCCTCATGTGGCTGTTGACACAAAGTTAAACTTTGTCTGGTTTCCTTGCAGATGTGCGTATGACTCCAGCAGCTGTCCAAGGGTCCTGGAAGGCAGTCAGACTATGAAGTCAATTACAAACTGTACAGAGGCCTTTCAAGTCCCTGGTGGGGGGTTGCCGATGCCAAGAGACTGCCAGGGGCTGAGTCTGTCAGTCAGAGATGCTTTATTTTGTGACAGGCAGGTTGTATCCTATTCAACTGAAAAATAGATGTGTGAGCAGCAGCTCTGTTGTCCAGCCTGTCCCTTGCGAGGGGAGCTTGTGAGCAAGTAGACCCAGTTTAAGGGTCTGTAGACCAACTGGTAACTTTTCTGTGCGTGTAGGATTCCTTGGTCTGCAGTCAGTACCTCCCTTCAGCAGAGATGTTGAGGAATACTAGATGAGGGTAAGAATTCTCTTGAGAAGATCAGTATAGCAGACACTGAGCATGTGGTGCTTCTGGTGCTGGAGAGCTGAAGTCAAAGGAAGCTGCTTCTTCAGTTTGTTCTTAACACTCTTAAATGCTGTTTCTTGTGAAGCACCGCCTTTGGTTGTCCCAAAAGCTTTTACTGCCGCTGCTGGGGCTATTCCTTTTTATGCAGCTTCTGGAACTGGCTGAATCAGCTCTCCTTTCTCTCCCGAGGCCACAAATCTTCGCTAGATATATTTACTGTCTAGTTGATTAATCCTGGAGAAAAGTATGTGTCTTGGTACCCTGGAATAGAGGTCAGAGCTTCAATGAGCTCTGCAAGGGTGTGAACTCCCTGGAGTCAACTGGTAAGCAGTTAACCTTGGTGTAAATTCTAAGATGTCTTTTGGGCAGAGACATGGGCTTGAATGCTGCATGCTGTTGTGATTAAATGTTTTTTAACTGCAGTGGTTCTTCAAGGCAGTGCTAGCAGCATCCTTCTGTTGTGAGACTGTTTAACTGCCCAGAGCGCTCTGGAGTGATACTGAGAGCTCAACCACTTTTGGTTCTGCTCCCTTCATTTGTGCTTATGGTAACTGTTACCTATCTGGATGTGATGGATGCTGCTACTTCAGTGTGCCTGTTTATCATAATGTTACAGTAACTACTTTGTGCAGTTGTTAACATGAAGCTGACTTGAAAGTTCATGCATGGGGACTGTTTTGGCTTGTGCTTATCTACCTGCCTGAATCTCTGTGCTGATCTAAGCTGACTGTGCATTCCTCTTCCCTTACTCTGTACTAGGCTGTCTAAAGGAGGAAACAGGAATCTGTCTCATCTCTCCTGGGCCAGTTTGGCAGGAAGCTATTCGCATTGCTGTGTTGAAGCACCCTGCTGACACGGAAACAGCAAAGCCCTTGGAGATGTACAGACCGGTTCCTCTGGGACMTGGGCTTGCTTCTTGCCCCCTTAAACTTAGCTGTGACTTGGCTTTCCTGTCTTGTGACCACTTTACCACAATYGCCTCTGTTCTTCCTTGTCCTCAACTTCAGAGAAGTTCATGGTGGTTTATGGGATGGATGAATGTCGCACCATGCTTTGTCCCTCTGTGGCCCTCTTGGTGGCTTTTTCTAAGCACTCCTTTTGTCCAGCTAAAACTCCTCCCACAGAGATGTGGTGCAGCACAGCTGCCTCTCCACAACTGGAGGCTGAATTTGAGCTATAGCTGTGCCTTGCCTGTGCCTCATCAGGGAGGTCGCTCAAGCAGAGTTTGAGGCTTGCCCAGCCTGCAAAGGCATGCTGTGGGATTGCTTAGAGACCTGTGTGTGCTGTTAATAGACCAACCCATCTAGAGTCATGCACCTTGGCCTGGAGCCCTTGGTGGCCTTTTCAAACTGAGCAGAGGTGCTCTTGCTAAAAGGTGCAAGAGAGCTTCAGTGAGGCCACAGTTGTTGGGAGAAAGGGGTGTTTTTTGAAAGGAGGTTTTTTTTTAAATTTATTTTTAATAATTCAGGGCCCTATCAGCTTCTAAATACTGGTCTGTATTTTACTGATCACAGGTCTAGGTCTTGTTGCCGATTTAAAGGGAGCAATTGTCAGAATTCTTTCCAGTAAGAATCTTAGTGATCATAGAATCTTAGAATGCGTAAGGTTGGAAGGGACCTCTAGAGTTCATCTAGTCCAACCCCTCTGCTCAAGCAGAGATCCCTAGAGCACATGGCACAGGGCAGCATCAAGGCAGATTTTGAAGATTTCCAAAGAATGAGACTCCACAACTTCTCTGTGCAGTCTGTTCCTATTTGCTGTGAGGYKCCATCACCCTCACAGTAAAGAAGTTCTTCCTCACATGGAGWTGGAACTTGCTGTGTTTCAACTTATGTCCGTTACCCCTTGTCCTATCACTGGCCACCACTGAGAAGAATTTGGCTCCATCTTCCCTACATTCAGCCCTCTGTTATTTGTACATATTAATCAGATCTCTTCTCAGTCTTTTCTCCAGGATAAACAGGACCAGCTGGTTTAGTCTTTGCTGATATGGTAGATGCTRCAGTCCATTAATCATCTTTGTTGCTCAACACTGGACTCTCTCTAGAAGCTCCATGTGMCTCCTGGACTGGAGAGCCCAAAACTGCAGCCAGTACTCCAGGTGTGGTCTCACCAGAGCTGAGGGGCAGGATCCCCTCCCATGACCTGCTGGCAGCGCTCTTCCTGATGCAGCCGGGATCCCGTTGCCCTTCTTGGCCACGAGGCACATTGCTGCCACTTGTTGTCAACTAGAACTCCCAAATCCCTCTCTGCGGAGCTGCTTTCTAGCAGGTCAGCCCCTAATCTGTATTGGTGCCTGGGGTCATTCCTGCCCAGGTGCAGGACTCTGCACTTATACTTGTTGAACCTCATGAGGTTCCTTTCTGCCCAACTCTGTCCTAATGGTGATGTGTAAGCAATAATCTGTCTGTGTGTGAACAGTGCATCCTAGAGCAACAGTAGATACTAACTGAGGCCAGGACAGTGTTCTTCTAAGCTTGAATATAAGYGGTGGGTAACCAGAAATGGAGTATCTTCTATTAACTTGAGTGAAACCACTTTGCTTAGTTTCGTCAAAAATATGCTATGGGGTTTATTCYTTTGTTTGTCATGATGTCCTTTCATAGAAGATATCAACTTTTACTTAAAGTAGGAGCAGTAGCTAGTMATTTCTTGGACTATGGGTACATCTCAAAACAGCCTCATCCATCCTCTTGTCTTGAGGCAAGATCAATCCTACCTTACTCATTGCTGGCAGATATATCTAATCTTTTCTTTAGCACTGGAGACTAGGATTATTTATTTATCTTTTTTATTGTGCATGTACTTATATCTCACCGGCAAACTATCGCACTGTTACAAAGCACTCCTCAGTGCTGAAGTTGTGTCATGTGGTTTGGGCTTCTTTGTGGCTGCATGAAGGTCTGTCTCAGAACAAARCAAATCTAACAAACCTCCTGGGTCTGCTCCAGATGCTTTGGCATAATTTGGCCAAAAAGGGCAGATGGCTTTCTAGTGAATGAGTGGCAGTAAGTTGTCAGGTGCRGTTTAGTTTTAGACAAACCAAAATAGATGACTGGATAGCAGTGAATTCAGTCAAGGCAGGTCTTTTTGACCACTCAAATTTTAAGCATCTTCCTTGGGGAAGAAAAAGAAATCATGAAATCATGTGCTTTGAAACAAAAACTCTGTGGCAATTCTGTGTGGCTGTTCTCTAGCTCAGTTTTGACTTCAGCAGTTTAGGCAAGGAGAAGCTCTTGGTGAAAATCCTCCCTGTGAGTCACGTTCTTGCGGGTGAAAGATGGGTCAGTGACAGAGTGCAATGGAAACATTTGCTATATTTAACCAAGGCATCATCCAGACCTCAAAATAGCACCGAAGCACCTGCAAATGAATGGAAATTGGTGACTAGATTAAAATGACTGCACCACTTCTCAGCTTAGGGGACCATGCTGGGGCAGCTGAGAAGTGCTTGGTTGTGTGTGGTTTTTTTTTTTCTTTTTTTCTCCCAGGAGAAGTGCTATATGCTCATATCTTACTGAGGAAGGCCCATTAAGGATTCAATCCACCTTGCTGCCCAGGAAATGGAGAAATGGGGAGTGTGGGCCAAATGGCTGTGCCTGACTCGGCTCCTTGTATACAGGAGCTAGCCCTGGATGCAGGAGAGCTGCCAAGTTCTGCTGCTGGTAAATATGGGTAGCCCAGCCTCGCTCTGTGCCCTCCTCTGCACAGCAGAGGCTTTTATCTATGGGCACATGGCAGAGCTGGTTGGCAAGATGACCATGCAGCTGGAGATCATCAGGAGTGACATGCCCTGAGGGAATGGAATACCTACTTGTTGGAGCGGTTTCTTTCTCTGAAATTTGCAACTGTCCAGGTGGGGGTGCTCCCTCTTCTTGCACACCGTGCGGCCGATTTCCACTTGCAGCATGTATTTCAGCCCTCTGACAATCTAGAGAAAGCAGGGGATTCTTTAATGTTGGTGGGAAGAGGTAGGAAAAAAGGATGCCAAAATAGAGTTTTGGCTTTTTTGGCTACTTTGGATCAAGTGCTACATCTGTGAATTGCATGCAGAGTTGTGAATGGAGGTGGCTTTCACTAAATTGCTGTGTGAAATAAAACTGTCCTGCAGAGCAATTAAGTGACAGAGAGGGATATTTGCTGTTTGTTTTTTGGCAGGCATGCCTAGCAGTCCTGAGCAGGCTCAGGACTCCTGTGCCTGGGGAGTCCTGGGGCAGGGTCAACTGCTAAATGGTTTGGGGGAACAATAGGATTTGGGCTCTTACCTGCACCATGGCTTTGTCTATCTGCATTTCTTTAAACAGAAAGAGGTCGTTGGAACTGTTGTTGTATTGGTAAACACCAAAGCGAGCYGCCTTGCGAACGCCAGAATTGTTGGTGTTCATGGGGACAGGGGAGCCGGGTTTCGTGGTTGAACAAGGTGATAGCACATGCACAGCTAGAATGACACAAAACATGAGCACAGAACACGTCTCCTGGTGCCTGAGATGGTAGAAGGTTCACGTTTGTTCAAGCCTCTGAACCAAAGCTGAGCCTTCATACTTGTCCTGCGTGCTTGTGCTTTGGGAAAGCCCTGCTTGCACCCACTACAAAGCATTTCTTTTCTAATGCTTGAAATGGGGAAACAAACCTATGGGATAAGATGGCAGGAGAAATACCATTGCCTCTGCTGGTTGTGTAGTGATGGGAAGGGGAAGATGATGGGGAGCAAGGGAGAGAGAGAGAGACTTGTCCTGCAGCTGGCCAGGGACCGAGAGCTGCACTGCTGTGGTTGGCTTTGGACAGCTGCTGCGCTGAACAAATGCCAAGGAGCACCTTATCACAGTCATGAAGCAGAGAGGTGAGATGCAAAGGAAATAGAAGAAAAGCAGTTTGTGACCTTTCACGTTTGTGAGGACTTCTCTCCATGCAGCACGTAACGTCCTTAGCCATGTAGCTATTTGTTTTCCCTTACTGTCTCACAGCTCATCTTTTTAATAGTCTGAAAGATGCCTGAAGTTAACCGCCGATGCAGATATTTCTTCCACTTTACACTCCTCCCACTTTTTTTTGTTAAAAATTGATTTTTAAATACTCCTACACTGATTTGTAGGAGTATTTCTTATAAAAACCTGGATAGCAAATGCAAGAGTCTGCTGGGCAGAGAGTAGCTCCTTGGCTTGGACTCTTCTGGCTATTGGACAGAAAACACAAGACCCCTCTGTGGCTTAATAGCCCTCAACACTTCTTGAGTCACGATAATGTCCCTGTGAGGATGGCTGAAGTTACACTGGATATATGTCAATAAGCAAATGAAATGAACAGAGTGAATGTTTAAAACTGCATGAATGAAGGTTGAAAGCTGAAGTCACGATTCACAATGTCCTTGGTACTGTGACCCCAGTGCCTAGGTCCAGCAATATCATGCATATGTCAAGACAGATCCTCTGGAAAACAGAAATCTGTCGCTTAACGTGTTTTAAAAGCAATGTCTGGAGATGACTTTTTTTCCTTCCTGATATGCTTTGATTCCAGTTCAAGGTGTGAACACATTTTGATCCACATGGTGTGCACTTTGCTCTGAAGTAAGGCTGTGTTAACTGTTTGCATGACTTTGCCCTACTGTACTTCTAAAGCCCAGAAATCCTCTGGGATGGAGCACCTGTCAGGAAGGCTTTCCTCCCTGTTCCTGCAGCATGGGAGAGCTTTCCTGTGGATGCTCTCGCTTGATGCAGCTTCCTGCTGTCCCAAGCTGCAGGGAAGCAAATGAGGATATTTATACATCAGGCTTCTTTTTTCTTTTATTGGGTGCTTTCAAAACCTCCTCACTGCTATTGCTAGGAGTGAGATGAGGTTTTGTCTTGACACTTAAGATGCAGCTCAGTTCCGTCCTGCCTCCATGACCCACAAAGGAAGCCGCAGCCCAACAGAAAGCTATTGGCTAATTGAGCAACATTGCAGAGTGTGAGAGCTTTCTGTGCGTGGGAGCTGAAGTAAAACTAAAGTAAAACCAAAAGTTTTAGAAAGAAAGTTGTCTGCAGTCTCTGTTCTAACAATTTAAGACCAGCTACAATCAAGAGAGTTTCCTTGCTCWGCAAAGTAAGAGATGATATGCAGTAATGTCTCATTAAAGTCAGCTAATTGGCACTTGAGTGCCCATCTGTACTTAGCACTCAAATTGTTGCACACACTGTCTTTAGATTTAATAATCAAGGTCAAGCAGAGTTTAAACACTGACAAATAAATTAAAACTGTGAGTTTACTTTAAAATTCTCACAGATCCTTAGATGACAGGATTTGCTACACAGGGAGAAAATCTTTCAAGCAATTGAAGTTTCACAGAATCGCACAGAATCACAGAATGGTTGAGGTTGGAAGGGACCTCTAGAGATCATTTAGTCCAGCCCCCCCCTGCTCAAGCAAGGACACCTAGAGCATGTGGCACAGCTGTAGAGCTGCACTCTCAGGACCTGAGCATGAGGGAAAACAGTAATTATTCTCCTGTCTTACCATCTGATGTCTTGGTGAAGCTCCAGAGTGCCAGACAGCAGAGTGTGGCAAAGCTGCAGGCAAAGGTYGCTGCCATCTCCACTGTTCCAGAAGAGGAGCCTTTGAGACAGAAGTGCCTGCCCTGCTTCCTGCAGATGAAGATGTGTSTCTCTGAGATCTTCCGTCCGCAGCCAATAAGAGCGAGTGGGGAACCAGCGTCTCCCAGCACGATCACAGTTTTGGCACTGACTTTGTCTCCTGCTGATGACTATGCACCTCTTAACCCTACCGCAAAGCTGCTGCTCAGAAACTGTCGTAATGGTTCCTGTCCTGCAGCTGAAACGGACTTTTGCTTCGTGAACCTCAGGGATTGAACAGAAGTATGGGTGGGTATATGTGATGTGACACCCTGAGGGTGAGGAGTGTTACAGTCATGTGCTTCAAGGCTCACAGGGAAATTTTCTGAAGACGTGGGCTGTGACCCCAGGGGAGCTGTAGCTCCTGACTCATGACTGGGTGTCTACGTGGGGTATGTGGGGAAGCCCAGCAATCAAAATGAGCTTTTGAGGCTGGAGTGAGGGGTAGCAATGACTGGAGGCAGAGGGCAACAAATAAGTGACAAGTGTGCCCATCTGAGTGGCTCCATTGAGTAAGGAGGAAAAGCATTTGGCTKCAGTGGCTCAGAAAGAGACTACCTTGTATTTACAAAAGGTATTTTGAGAGCAGGAGTAGGCTCTGTTATGCTCAAATTGTGTAAAATTTTCTTCAGATGTGGAAGAGAGCGCAAGGAAAAGGGATAGTTTGACGCTTTACGGTTGACTCTTCAGCTGTAGGGATGAACTCCCAAAGGCTGACGCTTGACTTCCCAAGAGATTTCCAGGCAGCATTGGCCCATGCTGAGCAGCTTTGGAGTCTGGGGAAAGGGCTTGGCTGCCAGGCCTTGCAGTTTACATCATGCAGATGACAGATTTAGGAGACTGGGAGGTAAACTGATTGCTCCCAGAAGGACTGGCATAGTGAATATCTCTTTGTTATGTTTGTGTGTTTCTTTCAGGTAAGCCAGAAGAGCTCTTTTGCTTGGACTAGCAAATGAGCAGTGCTCCCATCTAAGAAATGCCATTTTACTGCCTGAAGGATATTCCTACTCCATGTTATTGTGGGTGGCACAGGAGCTGCTAGAGAAGAATCATTTTAGTGTTTCCTCATAAGAAGAGATTAAGTCGCCCCCTTGTTGAAATGTTCTACTGAAAAATAAATGGCACAACCATGGTGAGTCACGTTTATTATCAACCCTACTTGTATAGGGCTTCTGAATCAGCCTCCAGAGTCCATGAAAGATTATGAGAGTGAATGAGAGGGGTTTTCCTTTATTTTGGGTCACTTTTTGTCCTATGACCTGTGGTTGTGCATCACGATTCAGTATGCTAATTCTGTAGAATTAGCACACCATAACCTGTGTGCCATGTCACAGGGAGCTTGTTCTTCCACCTGCAAAGCTTTTCTGGCTCCTGGAAGAACTCAGKCTAACAACACCAGAAATCCTGAAAGATGAACCTGAGGGACAGAGTAAAGGATGTCCTTAGCTGAAAGCTAAATATTTATGGCAGGACTGATGCCAGTCTTGGCATCAGTGTGCAGTGATGAGTACAGAGTATGCAATGACAGAGACTGGGCCTCAATGGATGTCACTAACATGCATGCCGTTTCAAGTGCAGGCAAGTATTCAGTTTGTGAAATATAATGTTTGCCTCAACAGTGCATCATGTTTGTTCTGCATCTTGTAGTTCCTGCAAAATGCTGGATGAACACCAGGAGAATTTATTTGCCTTTTGCTTTCTGATTGGGTTCAAGTTAGTTCTGGTAACAAGCTTACTCTGTAGGGAGGTTGTGGAGTCTCCTTCTCTGGAGATCTTCCAAACCCGCCTGGATGCCACCTTGTGCCATGTGCTCTAAGTGTCCCTGCCTGAGCAGGGGTGTTGCATTAGATGATCTCTAAAGGTCCATTSCAACACCAACCAGTCTGTGAGTCTGTGAAAGTATTTATTATTTACTGAATGAGTGGACATGCCATCAGAAGAAAAATTTTTTCCTTGGGCCCAAAATCCTATCTAGCCTTCATTTCTCTGGCTCCACATCTTTGTGTTTGATGGTCTTGTCTAAGGTAGTAGTGCCTGAGTCTGGAGCCTTTTTGACACCTGTGATGCTTGAGAACCCCTTCTGCAGTGGGTTGTCAGGTGTGAGCAGACTCAGCTTACCTACTGGCCTGTGCCTCAGCTAGGGCACAGGTAAGGACTCTGTCCTCTATATGGCTGAATTTGGT
Source organism: Eudromia elegans (assembly GCA_003342815.1). Classification (NCBI taxonomy): domain Eukaryota; kingdom Metazoa; phylum Chordata; class Aves; order Tinamiformes; family Tinamidae; genus Eudromia; species Eudromia elegans. The sequence continues at coordinate 409,463 of PTEX01000288.1, forward strand.
ATCTTCAGGACCTTGCTTTAGCTTTAAAAACTGTTCTCCACAATCTCTATCTTACAGAGAGATCCTGAGAGAATGTCTTTATAAGCCTGTGGTGGAATCCTTCTGTGATGTGCCAAAGAAAGGGCCTTGGGCCTCTGCTCATTGTATGGCAAGACATCTCATGATGATCTCAAGCTCCCTTGAGTCAGTGTGAGAGGTCTAAGGATGATCGTGTTCTGGGATGGGCTAGCTTTTCTAGAACATAAATTCTTTGCTTAAAGCAAGTGCTTTGGGATGCCATCAGGAATCTGTTGACCAGCTTTGAGTGGGGATGATGACTAAGGAAGGCAGAGAGGATGGAGAGATACAGACAGCTGTAGGACAAGCAGAGCTGTAAGGCCACCTTGCTTATCTGTTGGCACTAGAGGGCACCATAATGTAATTATTCATTATGCCACAGCCCAAACTTGTCTGATCCCAGCATGTGCCGAGTCTCTAGGAACAGCAGTGCAGTTGTTGCATTTCTTCAGACCTCAGTGCCAAGGAGCTTGAGCTGCTCTTGCTTAGTCTTATTCATCACAGAGGTCAAAGTTGAGCACAAACCTCACACAGAGCAGAGCTATCTCTGCTGGAGTGGGGACAGACCCCAGAGGCAGTGGCTGTGTGCTTCAACTGTGTCCAAAACTTGCAGCCCTTTGGTCTTGCCCGTGGCTTGGGTGGACCAGCTGTTATGTGTCTGATAGGGGGTAGAAGCATGATAGGAGTCTGTCTATGAAGGAGCTTAGCACTCCTCTAAGCTCAAAATATGTAAATACTTGTTATTTCTCTTCAGTAGTGCAATTTTTGTGCAATGGAGAGGGGAGGAGAATGTAACTAGAGAATGACCCATAAACTGGATGAGTTGACCTTGGAGGACCCAGTTTTTGACAAGGGGGAATTCATTTGGGAATTAGGTGTCTCAGCTAGCTTTTTCTTGCCTAAGAGTGTCCTGCTCTTCGGGAAAATAAGTATATATGGAAATGGTGTCTTGTTGTCTCCACATTCTCATTGTCTTCTCCAGGGTAGGTGGCATCTTTTAGGACGCAAAAGCTCTATGTTTCAGAGCTTTCCCTGGGAGGAGTGCCGCAGTGTGGTGTCTGCTCTCACATCCATCCCAAGGAAATGAGGCAGATCCTCTTGTTCTTCCAACTCCCTTGGTGTCATTGCTGTGAGCTTGGCTCGCTTTGCCTGGAATGTGGGCCCAATCCTGTCCTCCAGCTCAGCACCGGGTCTGCGTGGTGCTTTCTGCTGCCTACATTTCCCATAACCAGGTTGTTTCTGTGTGAGCAGAAATACTGAACAGTGAGAGAGTGGCAGGAAGTGAGCAGAAGGCGGTTAGCTGATCATGCCAGGATAAACAGCACATCTGCTTTAAACCAACAACTTGCCCTGATCTGGTCTAAATCGAACCCATGACCCGTTTGCATTGATGAGCTAAAAAAAAAAGAGCTCAAAACACTTGCACTCCTGAGGAATACTCTTATTTTTGTGTGAAAAGAAGTTGTTTAATGCAAGTCATGGGAGACCAACTCTTCTCTCTTTTCTGCAAGTTTGCAAAGCCTGTTTGTTCTCTCGCTGCCAGTCTGGGTTATTAAAGGTTTGGAAACTGCATTCAGTGGGATTTTTTAATTAAATGAGCCCCCTCAWCCCTGCTTTTTGTTATCCATGCAAATTGAATCAAATATGAATATATTTTTTCCTTTTCTTTTGAAGAATCAAAGCCATAGTACAGGCATAACTCACTGTGCTTTGCTTTATTGCGCTTCACAAATGTTCCACTTTTTGCAAATTGAAGGTTTGTGGCAACCCTGCTGAGAGAGGTGAGGAAGCTGCAGAAGAAAAGTTCAAGGTCAACAGAGCTTGGTTCATGAGGTTTAAGAAAGAAGCTGTTTTCATAACAGAAGTGCAAGGCGAAGCAGCAAGTGCTGATGTAGTAGCTGCACTGAGTTTTCCGGATGATTTAGCTAAGTTAGTTGATGAAGGTGGCTACGCTAAAGAACAGATTTTTCATGTAGATGAAACAGGTTTGTTGGAGGAAGATGCCATCTAGGACTTGAAGTCAATGCCTGATTTCAAAGCTTTAAAGGACAGGCTGATGCTGCCAGTGACTTTAAGCTGATGATGCTCATTTACCATTCCGAAAATCTGAGAGCCCTTAAGAATTGTGTTAAATCTRCTCTGCCTGTGCTCTGTAAGTGGAACAACAAAGCCTGGATGACAGCACATCTGTTTACAACGTGGTTTGCTGAATATTTTAAGCCCACATTTAAGACGTACTGCTCAGAAGTAAAGGTTCTTTTCAAAATAATATTGCTCAGTGGCAATACGCCAGGTCACCCAAGAACTCTGGTGGAGATGTACAGTGAGACTACTGCTCTTTCTATGTCTGCAAACACTACATCCGTTCTGCTGCCCATGGATCAAGGACTAATTTAGGATTTCACTTATTAAATAAATACATTTTGAAGGGTTATAGCTGACATAGATAGTGATTTCCCTGATGGATCTGGGCAAAGTAAATTGAAGTCCTCCTGGAAAAGATTTGCCATTCTAGATACCCTAAGAATATTTGTGAGTCATGGGAGGAGGTGACAATATGTACATGAACTGAATTTGGAAGAAGCTGATTCCWACACCCCTGGATGACTTTGAGGGGTTCAAGACTTGAAATAACTGCAGCTGYGATGGAAATAGCAAGAGGGCTAGAATTAGCAGTGGAACCTGAAGAGGTGGCTGAGCTGCTGCAATCTCATGATAAAATTTTAATGGATGAGGAGCTGCTATTTTTAAACGAGCAAATAAAGGTGTTTCTTGAGATGAAATCTACTTCTGGTGAAGATGTTGTGAACATTGTTGTAATTACAACAAAGGATTTAGAATACATAAGCTTAGTTGATAAAGCAGTGTCAGGGTTTGAGAAGAGTGAAATAAGTTTGCGTCTGGGTAAAATGTATTGCATGCTACAGAAAAATCCTTTTTGACTGGAAGGGTCAGTTGATGTTGCAAAAGAAGTACATGAAGTTTCATTTTCACAAAATTTGATGCACACAGTAGAATTTGCAGCATCATTTCTGATTTCCTCCCTTCAAGCCAGGGCTTTGGCCACCCAACACCTACCTGATAGTAGCCTCCACAGTTTCTTGGAATAACACCAGTAGCAGCTGCATAGGTAATTCCTCAGTTACGCTCCTACAAATGCAATCAGCATCTGGCCTTGTACCCATACTTTCTTGTTTTGCAATTCTGATTCTCTCTTTGCACTTCATGGATCAATGGGGGACTGTAAGAAAAAAAAAAAATCTCATTAATGCAGAGGTTTGGAGATCGACTGGAGATAGAATCTGCATGGATTGCACTTTCAAAAGTTTTAATTAAAACACATTTAAAGGAAAAAGAGAACAACTATTGACATTATTATTCTTAGATTTTCAAGGCCTTCATCTGATCCCCAGGGCAACTAGTTTAGTTGAGTTTAGTCCACCCACTGGGAGTGGGTGCGCTGCTGATCAGGTTGGTGAGCGGACAGCCTAGGATGGGGTCTATCTGTCTGTATCTAGATTCAAAAATCATTTTGTTATTGCATTAGAAAGCGCCTGGGCAGTGCCGTAGGCTCATTCAGGTACTCAGTGTTGCTACTTGCTTGTGCTTCAGTAGCGCTGGCCAGCCATGAGCTACAGCTTGTTGRGTAAAAGGTTTATGGAAAGCACCAAATTGCCTTGCAAACTCTTCCTGATAATCAGACAATAGCAATTAAAAGTAGTTAGCAAGTCTCTGTTTTGCCTGTGTGAACACTCTTCTTGTAGCTTCTTGTTACAGCACCCTGGAGGAAGGGGGGGCTGCTGTCTCTTGCAGAAGATGAAAGGAGTTGTCCTCATGGAGGGCAAGGAGGAAGGTGCTGCGATGATAGGGTGAGCTCCGCAGGCAGAGGTCATGCTGGAAAAGCAGGAGACATAGTGTGCTTGAATTCAGCACATAGGTGCTGCGTAGGGACACACACGAGCACCACTGCAGAGTGACAGTGTGCTGACCCTAAGGGACGTGCAATGCATCAGCCCTGCTTCCTCTTCCTAGGCAGGGAATGCACTCACGGATGGCTGGGGGATGTGTGTTAGGCTTAAAACAGTGCTTGGCAGGAACGACTGCTCTTAGGTAAGGAGGGCAAAGGGCAAAAAACAGGACATGTTGTGCTAACTCTGTGCCTTTTTAGGTAATTTCTTTTATGGGAGAAATTGATTTCAAGACTGTAATAAAAAAAAAAAAGCCACATAAAGTGGCTAAAGAAGCTGGCCACAGTGAAAGCTTGTCTCAGGCTGGGAACCTTCAAGATTGGTTTTCACGCTGACATGTTTCTTATATTCAGGATGAGTTGGCGCAAGCCATGGAAAAGCAAGTGCAAGACAGATTGAGGTATTCTGGTGCTGCAATATAAACTTGTGTCTGCAATGCAGTGCACACTGCAGGTCTCCCAGTATGAGGGAAAATAAAACTGCTCTCTAGCACTGCTTAAAAATCCCATCCATAACTCCGTGGAGCTTCTCTGTCTACCGTTTTCGCTCAGCACTGTTGAGACTTGGATCTGACAATCAGAGCTTGCCTTTCCTGAGCTATTTTTCATCACCACTGCATCTTACCTGTTACTTCCGATCAATGTGAAACAGCCACCCACTGATTTCATGGAGCCACCCATTATGATTTCATGTGGAGCTGGCAACACTGACATGTACAAAACCCTCTCATGGCAAGAACGGTGTCAGAGATCTCCTACCAGGAAGAAAAGGATATTGACATGACCTAGATCTAATTTCAGTCCACAGAGTAGTGTCTACTACCACACTATCCTTGGCAGAAGGTTTCTCCTCTTGCTTGCCTCCTGTAAAATTTGAATGTGGATGTCCAGACTCAGGGGACGAAAAGAAGATCCCTCCCCTTTCTATCTGCTCTGCATCTCCTTGCAGTTCAGGCAGTGGCTGAAAAGCTATGCTGTGGCTCAAGATCTATAAAGCAAGTGTTACCTGCTAAAATTCATCATAAAAAGAGGAGGTTAAACCAGTACTATAGCAACAAAATTGAAGAATCAATCTGGGTTTAATTACCTTTCGCAGGGACTGTTTTAGAGCAATTCACATCACTGCCCTTCTACTCCCTCTGTTAAAGGCAGTGTGTGCATTAGGTGCTTTAGCAACAGCTAATCAGCTTAATGGGGAATAGATCGTCCTCAGCACTGTAAGGGAGAGATTTAAGAAAATAAAAGAAAAAGGAGCTTACTTGTATAGCAGAGGTGCTGTTTCTGCTACAAACAATGCTTGGGAAGTCTGGTGTGTGTGTGCAGATTTGCATTAATGTTATTCCTTATAAGAGAAGGATGTTGTGAGGCTGCTGAAACATCTTCTGTAATTCATTGTCTGCAGAAGCAGAAGATGAAGAACTGAGGGTTGCTTTCTTATTTTTTGATCATTTATACTAAGCTAAGGCTTCCGAGGCCTTATCTGGAGACAAAAGGAAGCTCTCATAAACAGCTCAATCTGGGATGACTGTTCTGAGTGATATGAATGACACTTGCTTTTTTAAACGTCAATGAAGCAAATTAGGTATTTAACAAGCAAAGGAAAATTTTCAGTAAAGGACCAAATAGTGCACTTTTGTTTTACCAAAGAATCCAGAAGTGTTGCCAGCCTGTGTGGTAGGAGAAATGACAACCAGCAAAATAGACCAGGAGGAGCCCAACTGCAGGCTAGAGAATAACTCTTTCATTATTTATTTATTTATTTACTTTTATCACTCTAGAAGAGGAAGAGCCAAGAAAGTGAAGAAACTGAGCCATGAGTCACCTAGCAAAGCAACCTGCACGCCGGACCCTTCACTGGTGAGCTGAGTGAGAGGCAAGGCAGAGGAGGGGAGGAGGTTGGCAGCAGGACTTTCTCCTGCTCAGGTCTTGCAGGCAGGAGGCCTGTGGGACAGTTTGCTAGATTCAGTGAAGTTCATCTTTACCTCTCCAGTGACTGCCTGAATATAGCCCCTCAACAGGGTGGGTGGGTGTGATGTCATGCAGTCAGGGGGACAACCTTTGCTCGTGGACACTTCTTTCTTTTCAAGAGCATCTTCCTACCTGAAGCTCTTTCAGAATATCTTTTGCATGCCTGACCAGTGCTGACCAGAAAAACACTCCTGTTTTAGAGAAATACTTCTCCCGCTTTCAGAGCCTGTGGTAACTGTCATTCCAAATTTCCCAGCTGTTTGACACACACTTCTTTTTTTTTTAATCTACAGATTTTTAGCAATGTTATAATACCAAAATCCATGCTGAGATAGAGGAGGTAGAGGCTGAAGGTACTGATCTGGAAATGGTTTACATAAGTCCATGCTGTATGAGACTATATTACTGCTTGGCTCGTTCTACTGGCTATGGCATATGTGTAGAAATGAAGTGATAAAGGTGTAAGAGTGCTTTACACCAGAATGGCTAATTCTGGCTTTTGAAATGGAAGTGCTTTGGGGCTTTTGGGTAACTGTGTTCACAGTCCAGGGGCAGTCTCACATCAATTGCATTCAACGGACAAAGAAGAGAGCTTTGGCCCATGGACAAGGCCTCCTAACCAAAGCCTGGATACACTGATGGAAAGCACATTAGCTAAAGCCTCRTTTCAAGCTGTAGAGCATAAAGCTTAAGAGAAGGCAGTTCTCCAAAAACACCTCGCCTGGCCTGACATCTTCATTTAATGCACAGTTGTCTGTGATGTATTTGTGCAGTATTGCCTTCTGCACTGCTCTGTTATCCGTACATGAGCTCTGTACCTCGGAGTTCTTTTAGTTACAGCTTTAGATTTCAGTTGTCACTGGAGCTTGATTTATTCCTGGCTCTCTCATTAAAATGAAAGAAGTTCTTTTGCCCACCTCTGCTCTGTAGTCTTTTGCGTTCCTGCATTTTATGCCATGCATATTCAAAATGTAATAAATTCAGGCATTTTTGCTGTGAATGGTAATTCCTTAGTAATTGCCGTCTACTTACCTTTTATTGGTAGCAATGCCTTAATTTTACAAATGCAAGATCTGAACTGTTCTGCCAGTGACCTAGGGAAAGCTTGCTTAATAACAGTAAAATTGCATTTGAGAAGTTTTAAATGAAGTAGGTGCAGATAACTCTCTGTTTTGTTTTTGACTGGACATGGCTCAACCTGTTCCTCAACAAGCTCAGGAGGGAATTTAGGGACTGGAGAGCAGGGAGCTGCCCCAGGATGAGTGCAGAGAGGAGCAGGAGCAGGCTGGCGCATTTCTGCATCACTTATCTCCACGAGGTTTTARGGCAGCTGATCAGCTGAATGCCCCCAAGAAAAGCACAGCTGGAKTGCGGCTTGGATCCTAAAAGGTCAACTGCAGTGTTTGTTTTAGCCATGTCATCAAGCCCAATCTGTGACCTTCTCCTTCTGCTSTGCTGTAAGGGGAGTGTTCAAGCGCCTGCTGACAGTTTTTGCAAGGGGTTCTTACTGAGTCACTGTTTCCTGATTCAAGCTGACTGTGGGACTGGGAATACTGATTATTATTGTCATGTTTTTGTTTCTTTGGCAGTTTTCTTTTTCATCTTTTGATCTATCCACACTGAAGCCAATAAGCCCACCCACGTGCACATTCCTCACAGAGTATTTTTTTTTTGATAGTCACTTTGAGCAAACTTCAAGAGAAATTCTCAGTAATTTTCATCTCCATTGTGCCGTTAGATCATTAAAGTGAGACAAGTAAAGCATCTCAGAATAAAAATGACAGAAAAAAAAGCAACTCTTTAAATATTAGCAACTTTAAATTAATGTTTGATAAGATTCCACGTTGACTTTTGATTACTGATACCTTTTACAAGATACACCGATAGGACCTGAATCTGTTATTGTGCATTCCCAGAGAGATAAAACAGTTATTGCTAGTGCTTTTTGGCTTCTGTACCTTTAGCAACATGCTTGTTCTTTCATTGCCATATGCTACCAAAAGGAATAAGATTTTAATTACCAGTAAATAAAATGCCTCCACATTTTTTTCTGGTAATAGACCTGAGAGAAGKTATTTTTACTCCCTAGCTATATAGTGCCTCTTAAACTGTCAGTGGACAGGTACATACTGGGGTTGCGGAAGGTCGGGGAGATGTTTATGTGCTATTTGCATTTCCCTCTGTCCCTCGGGGTTCTAGTGGTTCTAGCAGTGGTTTCTGCATAGGGAAACCCAGGGTCCTGCCAGCCCCATGTGCTGGTGTAACGGAACGAGTGGTGGTGGGGGAGTGAGTGACACTTCACTCGGATGAAAGAAACAGCAATAGATTTATTGATATGGACAGTGGTTTCACGAGATTCTATGGCAAGGACACTTATTACTATTTACTGCATGGAAGTTCAAGGTAATACATGGAATTATCTTGGATGCCCTCCCATTGGGTCACGAGGTTCGAATTGGACCCCCTTGCTTTCTAAACTCCTTCTGAGAGGAATCTAGGTGTGGCTGAATTCAATCCTAGTCCCAGACCTGGTCAATGGTTTATGGCTAAGGGATTTTTGTGCATAGTTACAAAAATAGACATAACAAGTTCAGAAATACAGTGCGCTATAGTTCACTTAACACGAGTCTGTTGTGAGAAGGGATCTCTCAACCTCGAGGAGAATCTTTGAGAGGTGTCCCTGCTCAAGGGGAGATCTTGGCATGTAGCCTGCTGCCATGCAAGGAGAGCTCAATGGGCTCTTGGGCTGTCCCCATATTTATGGGGTAAGATGATTGACTCATAGTCATTCACTGGTATGCACAGTTAGTCATATATCCTCATTAGTACACAACCATCAGGACTGTTATTGGATTGAATGGAAGTATGCATAGTTAGTCTTATCTCCTCATTAGCACACAATGGGAAGAAGTCAGGCAGACAACCACCAGGATCAGTCTGGTTGGGCTGGGGAAGGAGCATGTCCATCACAGCTGGGTAGGCCGAGAGTACTGCCATCCACGTTGTGCCAAAGCTGGGCCAAGGACTGTGCTTCAATGCCTTATTTATGAAACTTTGATCTAAGCATCTTGCTGTTGTCAGTAGACTTTCCTCGGGGTTGTTCTTGGGAGATGACTTTCGCTCCCTCGAGAGGGCATGTAGAAGGACATTAACTCCACGCTTACATTTTGAATGTCTCTGACTTTCACATTCACATCTGGAGAATGAAATAAAGGACCGAAGAGAGAAGTACCCATCAGCTSTGGGAAATCAAGAATATATGGCTCTGACGGCAAGACCTGGACAGCTTGAACTATTGGGTTATGGAGCAGAAGACTGGGCGCTGGTGGGATGACTGACTACCCTCATGGAGGATAGTGCAGAGCTCCAGTTTTGTAAGGGAAGGCATTTGGAGAAGAAAGCACAGAATGCTGGAGGTGATGCTGTGCCTCCAACTCAGAGAGATGAAGCACTGAGGAAAAACTGCAGCTAGGCAGCAGCAGAGCCCCCATCTAGGGGTATTTCCTTGTCCTGCCCCAGCAGATATGAGTCAGTGAAGGAAGAGCTGGAGGGAACTGCTTTTGTCCCTTCTTGGCCTTGAGTCTGTCATCTCTGAAAGGCTCCTCTGAATATTAGCATTTTTTTTTATTTTTGTGACTTATTGCTCAGTATTTTGAGATCTCTGCATTTTCCAGATGTCTGTATGGGGATTACTATAAAAGAAGTAGGATGTGATGCCTCCATAGGCTGAAGACTGTGTGGCACCATGCTGAATGAATTCACTGATGACTCTGATGTAGCTAAAATACAGATCCTGGAGGTGGGCATAAAGCAGGGCTGTTCATTCAGGCATTCCCAGGAGAAACAAAGTGCTGGAATGCACACAGACAGCATCCTGAAGACGTATAAAAGCAGATGGACATGGGGTGTTCTTGCTGAAGCTGAACTGAGTCACTGATGTAATCTAGACTGTGGAGAATTAGTAGAGAGAAAAGAGAGACAAGGATGGCTCTCTGACCCTACAGACCTTCTGCTCAGAAACAGTTCTGGGTCATTGTGCTGCACTAATTAAACTGCTGGGAGACTCTTTGGTTTCTGAGCATGTGGCTGCTGATCTGTTGGGGGCAGTCATGAAAGGGAACAGCTTTGTCAGAGCCTTGGTGCTGCACGTGTCTGGCAGAACATAAAAACATCAGAGAAGTAAAAATTGCTTCCATTAGCACCTAAATGGTTCTTTGTCTGCAGATGACAAATATGCCACTTCTGGCAGAAGAGAGTGTGCTGATACAGTTCAGGGAAGCTAAATAAGGGCTGATTCAGCACAAGGGACATATGTTGCTTCCTGCAGAGGGAAAAATTCTGTTGTCGTCCAAAGGACAGAGCTCACCTCCTTGAACCACGCCATACTGTTGGAAGGCCTGACCCAGCTCTCTGTGGGACTCCCCAGGGTATCGTATGGGGTCTGGGCAATTTAGCTGCTACCAGAGTTTGGGAAGCAGAAGCAGTTATTACACTATGGCCTGCAGCAGGACATGGGGAGATGAAATGGCCTTGAATAAAAATATGAAATACTCTCGCAAAGAGAAACCTTTGCAGAGAGGAAGTTGATGACCAGGTGGTTGAGCAGGAGAGTGGTGGTTAGTTTGACTCATGGAACATGGAAGCTGATCTAAATCCACCTGTGGTACAAAACCCTGGGTAAATGAAGTTTGAGGACCAGGAGTGTTTTCTAGGAAAATACAGAGCATCTTTCACCATTTTCTCAGAGCTGAGAATGTACCTGTGGTGTATTGGTCATAGTGTCGAGAATCAGTTGCTGAAGCAGGTAGGATCTACTGTCTCCAGGCCCCCAAGCAGTGGCAACTAGTCTGGGCCTTTTCTGTGAACTGCTCTGTCATGTTGGGCAGGAGGTTTAGATCCAGCAGCAGATTCTGGGCAGGGACAGCACTTCGCCTATGTCAGAAAATCTGTAGGATGGTGATCCTCTCCTGATAGGTACTCTCTCGCAGTGGGTACTCTAATGTGGGTACCTGCTTTGACGACAGGTTTGGACAGAAGAAGCTTAGAAGATTTTATTAAGAAAAGAGTTTCCTTGGAAGTGTCTTAAATCAAAGATACCAGCCTCTCCGCACCAGCCCTGGGGTCACATCTGGATTGTCAAGGATTCCGTGCACTCTCTGAAGAGATTATGTCAGTTCATGGGTCTATAGCAGAGTACCTGTATTTCTTAGTGCTTACACTAAATCAGTCTGCATGTTGCGGGGAACAACTATCTTACGGCCTTTTTGACTGTTGCATGGTCTTTGAGCCAATGGCTTTAGCACCCAGACAACAAATCGGTAGGCTGTCTTTCAAAAGCTGCTGAAAACAAAGCTGATTTAATAGGAAATTACAGATAACTGAGACTGACAGCAAGAGGTTGTTTCTAAATATGAGATAGCTTTTCAATGGATCACGTTTCACACAGCCTGTATTCCCAGCTGCTGTTTCCCACAGATGAGCTTGTGTTTGTAAAGCAGGCTTTGTGCAGTCCTTCCTGATGCTGACCCCCTGACGGGGATTTCCACAGTGCTGCTTTTACCAGAACACAAAAGCAGAAGGTAGGGGAGGAAGGGATGCTCGAATCCCTTCTGATGCTATTCCCTGCTATTTGCTGGGATTTTGTCTGAGCACCTGAAATTGCATCTCCTTAGGAGTTGCTTCCCTCTCTACTGATAGTAATACATGTGCACATGTTTGGCATTACTTATCCTGATAATATTTGGATGATTGCACAATATGTTCCTCACCCAAACTGTTAGACTCCCATAACAGCGTGGCTAATGGATCGCAAAACCTTTGACTCTTGTGCAGTCTGTTTTACAGGCCAGCTGGTAAGTATACTTGTGGGTTTGCTGGCCACCTGAGATGCTTTGGCATCAGAAGACCAGAAATAATCTCTGAGCCTTAAGGTGGGTGCTTTTCAAAGAGCATAAGGAGATGGGTAGAAGTGGACTCAAGTTATTTGTACTTGGGGAACACTGAAGGGTGTTTAGATACAGACTACTGTGCTAGTAGTGGTCTGTTCCCTTTGTCTGTGCAAAGACTGAAGTTAAGGCAGGTCTGCTGAAGAACATGTATGTTGACCAATGGAGACCCCAGCGTCTTGGACCCCTTGGATGCTCTGAGATGATTGAGAGTTTTGGGAAGAACAGATATACTTTTGTGTGTGTGTGCCTAGCCAATTGTGTCTGTTTGGGTAACAGAGGCAGCTGATGCCCAGCAGGTCAAGAGTTACTGTTTTTGCCTTTGCTCATCATGTTAAGAACTASCTCTTGGATTCCAGATTGTACTGCATCTTGCACCAGACTCTGGGATGGCAATTTCTAACCAAAATCTTTCTGCTAGACACCTGTCTACAGAGATAGAGCTGTGTGTCTCCGAAATAACTAGTTGTGTGCTACCTTTTGACTGACTCTGAGCTTTTGAACTTAATTTCTTGTAGCTGCAGACGCAGGAAAGCATAGTTTGCCCTACTGGGGTAAGTTTGCTGTCTCCTTGCAGTCAGCTGCTGCTGCTGAGGCGGGTAGCTTAAGGTGTGTCTCACAGCTGTGGGGCTTCCTCTGCCTCGTAGTTTTGGCAGGAAGGCCAGCCAAGCACCAATGCAGCTGAGGGCTCTGAGCAGATGTATTTCAGTATGGAACTGCAGTGGCTTTTATGGACTCTTTATTGCAGGGCTGAACTGCTAATGGAGATGGATCTCTGCAAGAGGAAATTTTGAAGCTGGGAGTTAGCAACTTGCAGAAGTTATGGAGCAGGGTAATAATGCCAGTTGACTTGTGGAAGCAGAGTAACACGGACTATTTCCTCTAAAAACCTTGAGCATGAGGGGCATTCTAAAAAATAGGTAGACTTAACTCCCCAAAATTGAGGAAGTGCTGCATGGTGTCAGATCTTCCAAACCTAAACTGTGTTCATACTCACCATCAGATCATCCTGCATACCCAATGTTTGATGTGTGATGCTGGTTTTGCATTTCAGTTCAGAAAAATGTGGCCCAGATATGCTCTTTCATGTAATGTGATTGCAAAGTGATTCTGCTTCTAAAACACCATGACATTGATTTCCTCCAAAGTGACACCGTTGTCTCATTACCTAGATTCACTTGTTATCTGATGGATTTTAATAGCAAAGATCTGGAGGTAATGATTAACATCTTCCCCACTACTCAACTCGGGGGGGAAAAAAAAAAAAAGATAGAGCACCATGTCACATCTTAACATGAGCTTCAAAAGAAGCAAGGAAAAATAGTGTTTGGAAGAAATACGTGTTATTGCAGGCTTTGATGGCAGGCAGTCTGAAGACAAAAGGAAGGCAATGAAACAGGAGGAGTTGTGGGGGGAAATGGTGGATGGCAGAGGTATTAACATCAAACAGGCAGCCACAGATCTGCCTACCAAGCCAGAGCAGGTGTCTCCACATGTCCAAATATCCTTTTCTATGACTTCAGCTGCAGTCTGTGCATGTTAATTTTTCTCTAAAGTGAGTGTTAGTCTTYCAGCTCCAGAGGTTCAGCATTGCTTCCCTCAGTTCAGTGTTGTATTGGATAATGGAATAAAGCACAGGATTTCCCAACATGTTTTATGCACCACAAAAAGCCGTATTTTCACCATGATGGAGTCAAATGCTTAGTCACGTGAACTTAATAAATGTAAAAAATGCTGCTTCTGAATTTCTGGTGTGGAGCACAAACTCCCTAGCCTCAGCATAGGTAAATACAGAGGAGGGGGAAAGAGAGAGTATAATGTGAAAGGAAATAYAAGGTAGAGAGAAACAGACTTGGGAATGGGTAAGGATACTAGGAATAAGGCTTGTCTGCTGTGGGCTGTGGAAGCTAAGATGCTTGCTGTCAGTGCTTCAGGCTGCAAGCTGAACTGTTTTGTCTGCCTTGTGTCAGCTGGTTTAAAAAGTAGGATTAGCCTAAGATTGATCGGCCCATTAGCAGCATGAAAGATCAGGCTCATTAGCATCAGCAGAAGTCTGTGCCCTTAGAGGCTACTGCTAACACGAGTGTCAAGCAGTGCTAGTGGAGAGCGAGCTCTCCCTGAGCTAGGAAATCASGCTGGGGGATGTACACAACCTCACAGCCCCTTGTGCCCCCAGCCAAGACATGCTGCGACTCATGCAGGGTGACAGGCTGAGCTGTTCTCCTGCTCCTCRGTGACTGAGTGCACAGGAGGTTCATCCAATGGCTTTGTATCCATTGCATCGTTGGGCTTTTTGAAAAACTGCAGAGCATCAATGCTTAAAAGGCTCAGCATAGTAACCCTTGTGGCTGAAGTCTTCACATGGACATCTCACATGAACCTTCTGATCTCAGGTCAAATACTCCTGAGGTATCTGAGCTAAGTGGGTCCCAGAATAGGAAAGGTTACATGAAGGAGAACAAATGTGCAGAATTGCTYGGAGAACTTCTAACTAGGTGAAAAGCCAGTGTGAAGAGTTGTGCCTAATTGATTTCTGAGACACAGAGAGCCACACAATGTCCTTAGGCTGTGTCTGCCTTTATTTAAGTGGGGTAGGTTTCTGGGATCCTTGTGAGRGACAGAGCTCCTGTGCCAACAAATGGAAAATGTGAGGTCTGAAGCAATGCCCTTATGTTAAGGGCACTTAACTTCAGCTTGGAGGAAACCCAGATTCAATGCCAAGGCTCTTGGGAGGCTCTCTGGAGACAGACTTGCTGCCTTATCCCAGGAAAGGCACGGGGATTTGCTTCACGGTTCACTGCTTTTTCAGGTGGCTCTCTCCCTCCCTCACCCTGTGACTTGGCTCAGAAGAGTCAAGAGGTGACAGCTTTTGTTCMCTTTAAAGTCATTCTAAACAGGTCAGGAGAAAAACTAATTATGAAAGAGGAGTGAAAGGAATCTTGGGTGCATATTTTATAATCCAGGCAACTATTGCAACAATTCAGTGAAGTAAGGAATGACAACAGCAGCTGAATCTTTCAGAGGTTTCCTACTGAGACTCTGTGTTGGGAGGTTAGCATAAGGCCTGGTTGTTTGCTAGTAGTGAGAAGATTCATATTTACTTGGCTGCATTGTGTTTTACCATTGGTGGCGACAGCTGGATTCAAGGAACTGACCCTGAARGTTGTGATTTCCTTATTTTAGTGTTTCATGGTATTTTCAGATCAATAACTGATGTTCTTAGCTCATCTTGATGCTTTTAAGAACCATGTGTGGACATCTGTCTCCAATTAGTCTTTCAGCCTGGGGGTCTTCTCTCTTTGAAATTTTCCTGCTTCTTTTTTGATGTGTTAAAAGTAAGAGGAACTTCAAAGCACTGTGGAAGTTTCATTCTCCTGTTCAAAGTAGTATAACTTCACCCCTGTGGGAAGAGGTGAGACCAGCCAAGTGATACRAAGTTTTTCTTGGACTTCCTTCTCTTAAGAATCATTGTCCCATCATGCAGATTTCTCTGAAAAAGGTTCGAGATCTTTCTTCATAATGCTGTCCTGTAGACACTTCCTTATTCTTGTTAGTATTCTTAGGCCAAGGCCCCTTCCACCTTGTGTTGTTGATTATGAGGTCTCCCTTGCCTGTATCATGCTGCATGCTTTGTTTGCCAAACTGGTTCACTACTTCGTTTTTCAGGAGGGCATGTCCCCCCTTCTCCCTCTCAAATCATTCCTAGTTGGAGCTCTCCTCCCCTGGTTGGCAAGCCTGTTCTCAAAGATGTTTGCTGCACTTCTTGAGGTGGATCTCATCTCTCTTTGGCAGCCATCAAAAAGGTTCCTGTGATGATAAAAGCCAAATCCCTGTTGTCAACACTGAATGTGCAACCAGCTGTTGATATGCAGAGTCCATCCTCTTCTTCAACCATTTCCTCCTCCCTCTTCCCCTTCCACAGTAAAATCAAGGAGAGCACTCCCCAGGCACACCTCAGTCTCTGCGGAGAGCTCAGGACCTACAGGGATGCAGCCTCTCTTGGGAGCTTTTCCTGAACTGAGAGTTCTGATGTGTCGGGGGTAGCTGGAGCAGTTGGTGCTGGAGACTGTATCCTGTGGTGCATCACCACTGTTGTTGAGTACGCGCAGACTGTCCTCCACGGAATTTCTAGCTCCCTTCCGTGCGCCCAGCTGCAGAGCACAGACCTCACTTGGTGCTATGTGAAAGGGTGCAAAATCCACATAATGGAGGTAAAAAGCCTTTCTTGTTCCCAGTTTCAGGAGCGAGAAAATCATTCAGCGGGGGAAGACTCCAAGGACACACTTGCAAAGCAGAGGTTCTGCTTCAGTTTCCTCCAAGCTGCATAGAGCTCTACATTGAAGCTCACCACCTTTTCATCGCTATCATTTCAATACAGGTGATAAAGACCCATGACTGCTTATCCAGCATGCAAGAATTTGGCCAGAGCCCAGCTGGTCCATCTTCCTATGGTTCTAGCAAAGTCCCTAGAGGGGTATTGACCTCATAGGGCCGGAGAATTGGAATAGTTACCTTCTTCTAGCATCCTTGTCTCCTAAGAGCATTAGATTTGTGTGTATGTGTTCATGTCATGAAGAGGTTGCAATTATCTCTGTATCTGTTGGGGTGAGGAGAGAGAGGCGGAAAAATAACCAGAAAAGTCATCAAGAGTTTGGCTTGAGACAGCGATGGAGGAGAAGGGAGGAAGAGTCCTTCTGGCAATAATCAGGAGAGAGAGCCAAGGGTACTCTTGGGGCAGAGGACCGGATGGAAAAGCAGATTTGGAATGAGAACAAGGAAAATGCTTTTTCTCTGAACCACGCTTCTAAGAAAGAAGACTTTGAGAAACATTCTTTGTAAATAGATCAACATCCAAGAAAATCTGGCACATGTATTTGCTTGCTCTTGCTAATAGCAACCGCCTTGAAAAACAGTGAAGATGGGTTAACTGCTTACTCTAAGAAAGTCAGTAATATCATGCTGGGAATAGCATGCAGTCAGCCGGGGCTTGATGTAACATGGCATGTGTAAGATTTTGGAACTTGATGCCATCTGCTCACAGAGACCATTGGGTCATTGGAAAGATGTCAACAAATAGGCTTGAGACGTTGTGAATATGAGGAGGGAAATAGAAAGCTCCGGGCTCTAGGAAGATGGTGATTTTTGTGTGACTTGTGTTTGTGAGRATGCTTAGTCTGTTTTATTTTTTTAAAGCTTCCCTGCACACTGCCTTTGGGGAAATGCCTGCTAGAGGACAGACATGAATCCTTGAGTTAAACTGGGAGAAATATGATAATAAGATGAAGGATAAAAGATAAATTTCGTGTAGATTTTGGAGATATCAGCAGTTAGGGTTGGTGGATTAAAGGGGAAAAAGGGAAGCAGCTACTGGGCATTATAGCAACTATAGCTACTAGCTATAATGATTCTTTAATTCACCTGCTAGTATCATCTGTGAGATGCACAGCTTAGAAAGAAAGTGTTGGGGGGGAGGGAGGAGGAAGAAGAAAAGAAAAGATGTGATTTAAACCCTAGACTGTAAACCTATATAGGAATCTTCTTTGCTCCAAGAATCAGGATAATTGTACTTTGAAAAATATTTTTGATATAACATTAATTTTGATCTTTCCATGAAGTGTGACATAAGCACGTTTAAAATGGATATTCATCCCCAGCACCATTTCCATTATCAACTAATAAGATTTGAGCATTATGTTACAGTTGATAGCTAAGATATTTAAAATAAACAATCTCTCTAGTACTGCTGTTTTCATGTTATAATGGAGATGCTTAGCACAGACTGAACAGGTCTATCTTTTCTTTCTTCTGTATAGAAAGGTTCAGTGATTTGCAACAACTGCTGCTTGAATAGATGCAAAATACTTTGTGTTACGCAGATTGTCTATCACAATGTTTTAWTACTCCTTTAAATGGCTGCTTACTAAACACTTTTTTTTTTTCCCCGTGCCTGTGTCCTATCTTCATTTGCAACAGACAATGAATGTAATTTCGTTGTTTTGGGTTGCTAGTTCATTCCCACCAACAACTTCTTGCAGAAGAAATTTTAAGGAAGATGAACTTGTGCTGGTCAACGTAACAAGAAGCAATGGTCATAAGCTGAGACTTGGGAGGTTCACACTGGACATCAGCAGCAAAACTGCTTCCCTGTGAGGAAAGCGCAGCCCTGGGGCAGGTCACGATGAAGCTGGGGTGAGGTTTTCAAAAGTCATCATCTAGTCACCATCTAGACAAAGCCGCAGCTGACCCGATCTCCTTTTGACAGCAATCCTGCCCTGAAGGGATTGTGGGACTGGAAACTTCCTCCTTTCTACCAATGCTTCTGCATAGGATCACACTCTTCTGCTGTGATCTTCCCCAGGGTTCGGGAACCAGCTGCCTGAATTTTTCAGATGTATTTTCTGCCTAATGGCACTGGAAATTGAGAATAAAGAGACAAGCAGACTGGTAGTCAATGATGTAGTGTGAGGGGAGGCTTTAGAGTGTGGGAGTGAAGGGGCACGACTGCAACCCAGCTGTGTAGCACCTGGATTGCAGATGAGAGGCTTGCTGGGGTCAGACCCCAAGCCCACTGACTTGAACGACTTTAACCTTCTGGGAAAGCATCCCAGAAATAGGCGCCCGTCTGCCGTCTGTTTTCAGCTCAGTATTTCTTCATTGCCATTTTTGTCAATGACTTTGATACGTGACCGTCCTTGAAAGTCAAGAGGTGAAACAAAATAAACAAATGAAGACAAGGTGACCGTGATGGTGCTGCTAGAACTAAACTGCCTTTGGATCAGTGTATGACAAAGCCACCTGGCAGTTCASTGAAGACAGGTTTTGCATAAATTAGTTGGTCCCTGTTTCACTCCAATGTCCTTTTTACAAGGCTCATGCTGATGTGTCTTAGGAGAAGGGCATAAGGASGCTGTAAGGGTTAGCGATTAGATCCAGCTGGTTCAGCAGGGGAAGCCTGAGAAGCAGAGAAAACTTGTTTTATGCTTTCTGTGCCTCGGACTAGCCTGGGAGATTTCAGAAGTGTGAAAAGAACTTTTCATTGGGAATCCAGGGTGCATATCCACCTTTCTAGCTTTCTCACTAACTCATTTCACTTATTTTTGTGCTGAACTATTAAGTTTTGCTGAAGCTCATTACTAATTCCTAATGATAAAGTCCGGAGTGTGAGAGAAATCCTTACAAAGGTATTAATCGTTATTTTGCTATTTTCTTCAGAACCTGTCTAATTGGTTAGAGCGTGTTATCAAACACACTACAAACACTGTGAGTCAGAAATTCTTCAGAAAGCCTCTTTCGCTGCCCTCTCTTCTACTTCCCACAGATTGCAAAGAAGACTATGTGAACACACAACAAATTTGGGAAGTGCTTAACATGCAAGACAGCAGCAGTGGAAAAAATTACAGGTACTTTTATGACACATGTGTTTTGGAGACAATTCTTTCTCAGACCAGCTTTTATTCTAATGTTCATGATACAGCTCTGCTGGGGTAACTGCTTTGGTGAAAAGGCTTGAAACCTAACTCAACTACGTTGTCAGAACCAGTCAGAGCAGCAGGAGCCATGCATTTGTGAGCTACGCAAGTGGAGTCTGTCTTTAATTTGGGGAAGAAAAGAGTTTTATTTTTTGATAATTTTAAAGCATGTTGAAACAAGATTGTTGGTAAATAAAAGGAAAGAGAGAGAAGGAACAGTTCTGCTAGCAGAACTTCAGTATAACAGGCCTAAAGAAAGGTGCTGAACTAATTTCTGTTTAAACTTTAGGAACTTCCTCACATCTTTCCTCCTGTGAAGAACACCAGAGCTGTGACCTAATCTGTTGCAGACCACCAGATTTTAAAGGCATTTCACCATGAAATGATTCTGGTGACAATATGTTTGAAGAGCTCTGTTTACTGATGCTGTTGCTGATGGATTAATGTTTCAGACTTACTGTAAAAGAGGCTTTTTCTAGAGTGGTGCAGGGCAGTGTAGCAGTGCCTGAGAACTGTCTGCTAGTGCTGAATCTGTCAGTTTAAACCCCATTTCTGTCATTGCAGCAGGGGGAAGATTTGGTAAAAGAAGTGATGTGTGCAGTGATGCTGCTGGTTTCCACCGCACTGATGAAAGTGGTTGGGATGAGGAATAGTTAAGTGATTTTTATGTTTCCCTTCCGAATGACCSCCTGAATGAATAAACTAAGAATATATCAACCTCACAGACTTTTTGCCTTAGTAAAATGCAGTCTGCAAGTCCTAATTGCTTGGAGTGAAGGGGGAAGAGAACATGAGAGAAAGGGAGTATTGTTAAGTTAAAATACATAAGCTGCAGCAGTTATTTTGTTTTTCTTGAAATTGTTGGCCTTACCTTTAGCATGGCCAGGCACTTGAGGTGATGATGACCACTTCTGTAGTGGATGATCATCCTTTGAATCTGCCTTGTGGCCATGTAGCATTTCCACAATGTGGAGGCCAGAAAATTCAGGACAGAGCTCTTGGGAACTTTCTCACTGCCTCTTTGGCTGAGATATTGGTATCACACAGGAATAAAATCTTCCCTGATCTTCTTGTCATCCTTTCTTCAGTATTCTTGCTTTTGCTTTTGGATGGGGGAAGCTCCCGATACCAGAATAGGAGAGTGATTTAGATGATGTTCATTTCTGCTGGTGTGACAAGGGCTGGACTTTCTAGCTTGTGCAGTTTCCATGCTGAAATTCCCTGCAGCAGTTCAGGGGCTGGCTCCAAATCCGTTGGTTTGGAAGTGCTGTGTTTTCTTACAGGGGAGGAAACAAATTTTGAGTAATTTGGGCGTAGCCTAGACTAAGTCCAGAGCAGACACCACAGGGTCCAAAAATTGGGAGGAAATGTGAGAATGTGTTTTTCCTACCTCTCAGTAACAACTGGGTCTTCTAGTTGTTCCTTTCTCACTCCACCATCAGTGTGGAGGAAAATGCATGGGATATCAATGAATGGGGTGTTTTCTATGCTTTAAGTTATGTCAAATGCCCTTTAGTCGTTTAGAGTGGAGAGCAGAATGTGTTGACCCTTCAGCTGTAGCATGGGGTGAGTTTTGACCAGCCGCTATCTTGGCTTTCAGAATTGTCATCCAGTTAGTGTAGAAGTGACTGGAAAACACAAGCTCCCTTCGCTGCTTCCGTACTGCTCGCCAATTAGGCACCTTTCTGCTGCAGATGTATTGTTCTCTGGTTTGCTTATCCTTAACAGGAATCTTTTTTTGCTCACCCCCCTTTCAGAGATAAAGTTCTTTCAGTGTCTGTTATAGTTAACTTTCTGCCATGGATAATTGGATTTTGCATTGTGTGCAGAAGCATTTCAACTGTGGGGCTGAGACGCAGCAGTGCAGCTTCAGACTGTGACAAGGCAAGCAGGTCAGTCTTTCCTCTAAGTCTGAGCATGTGCTAGGAATCTGCGTCCTGCAATAGGTCAGTCTTTTCATATAATCCCATTAAGTGTGTGGAGTAGGGAGGGCTCTGCACAGGGAGTGAGTACAACAGTGCTTTGAAGCAAGACGAGAATGAGGGACCTTTCTAGCTTGGTTTTGTGCTTGAGACAGTGCTGTGCTTTTAGGAGAAGAGGAAATGAGGAGACATCCTAAGCATCATTGCTTCCTGGGCTGGATTTGCAGACTGGGATACTGCCTGCAAACAGCGTGCAGTGTGTCGAGAGGAGTGGTTTAGCACAGCAGTGCAGAAGTGTCATGTGGGGATCCCAGGCAGCTGGCTGCCATTTATTCCTATWTCTGGCTTTTGTTGCCCTCTGTAGGAGGCTGCACCCCTTTTTTTTTTTGTGCTGAACATGGGGTGGCATTATGGTGCAGAGTGTACTGATTTCTGACCATGTGCCGGTGCATGTTGGGAGGCTGAGTAGATGTTTCTATACAGGGCGGGTCCAAATGGGTCTGCTACCATGTCAGAGGCTGGGAGTGCAAGTTGTTTTGTCTCGAAAATCTTGCTCTTTTTGGCCATTGGGAATGAAATGGGTCATGCTTTACAATGGGTTGGGCCCTGTTGAATGCAGGGCAGCAGCACATCTGGTTTGCCTATCTAGCCCTGCTTCTGCAGAGGCTGAGTTCATGGGAGTCTGTCCCTGGGTAAACCTGGAACAGAGGGACCCCCACACTTCTTCTCTTATGCTCTTTGTGAGGGCTAGCAAAAGCTTTCTGCAAGCAGGTTGCAAATACAGAACCAGGTAAGATGAGTCTGTTACTAGATCTTGATGTGTGCAGGGATAGGGATATTTGAATAACTGTGCCTTAGTCATCCAGAGCAAGGGGACGTGGGACCGTGCTGGGACCGCCATCTGGGCTACATGTCTGACCTAAACATGTATGGGATAGTGTGATAGCTGGTGTCCGGATGATGACACACAACTGTGTCTTGGACATGGATCTCCACGAGACTGGGGACCTTGGCAGGGTTTTCTCCCTGGGGCAATCCCTCAGAAGGGCTCTCAGGCAATAGTACAGGGGCTGATATAGTGAGTATGGGAAGATTATTAACTCTACACAAGTATGGAGAAGTGATAGCTCTTCTAAGGTCTGTTCTGAAGTGGACATTGGGAAGGATTGACATTTAACTTTCCAAAAAGACTCATTTCAAGGAGTACTTCAGAGAATTCTTAGAGCAAGCAATTTAAGAGGGCTGAGAAAAGTACAACTTAAAGAAGCTTGAGGCCCAGAAAACTAGGGGATTTCAGCACTGCAGAGGCAGCTGGGGCTGCTAAACTCTGCACAGAGGGGATAATTCTCAGGAGCTGGTTTGTTTCTAGTGCATTGGTGAAGTCATGTGGGTGGGAGACAGATGTGAGCTACAGATTTCTAGAGCAGAAAAGGGTTTTCTGCCTTGCTAATGTGTCAGGTCCCATAAACACACAATCTGTAGCAGGTTGGTGTTTTTCTTTCTTTCTTTTTTTTTTTTTTTTTTTAATTTCCAAACCACTGGCTTGAGGTAGTGTCTCCTTTCTACACAGAAAATGTCAGAAGGACACAGTCCTCAGTCCAGCTCTCTGCCGAGGAATCTGCTGAATGCTTCAGTTCAGGAGTGCTCTTCCCTGAAGAGTCACTATTTTTCTACTTGCCTGCATTGGTAGCTGGCTGCTGGACATGGTTTGTGTGAAGCTTTTTATCTAATAAAATACAGAAGAAGTTTATGTCTTCTACTCTGGATGATGATATGACTGGTTTTGGACACCATGTTACTGTAGCAATGAGGCATTCCCAAGATGAACCCATAACATTTGTTGATATTAGTCTTCCTCACAAGCTTCACTTGACTATGCTGCCTGCTATGTGAGAGATATATGGGAGGATTCTTGCACTTTTCTGTTACCGTGTGGTCTTTATTGCCTTCAGATATGCTTAAATCAATAGCTCACCTAACCGATGCATGGATGAATAGGACATCAGGCGACAGAAGAGGCCGCTTGAATGGGTCACACGGATTAGCAGGAGTTTTGGCTGGACTCTTAAGGCTCTGCAACAAATAGGGCTTCTAAATATGCAAAATTAACTGAGATTGGGCTTTGCTTCTGACTGATGAAAGCAAAGTTCATCGCAGTGCTGACAGCTGAGTCCCCAGGGATTCTTGCTTAGTCTCAGCTCCAAAAGCCTCTTCTGATTCTCGGAGGAAAGCCAGACTGCCTTCCCCTCCCAGAGCCAGGACGCCAGCTGCCCCCAGTGAGCAGGCCTATGGCCACAGGCAGCGGGCACAGTCTCACCTGTGTCCCCACGTCCAACCCGGTACTGCAGACTGCTCCAAATGCTTACACTGGGGAATGGGAACGGGACAACCAGCGGAGAGGCTTCCTTGCAATGGACATCTGTCAGCTGGGGAGGCATCGTGGAGGAGTGCATCTATTCTGATACATGCAAGCCAGTTAGGACGAGGAGGACAGAACTCATCTCCACATTTTGCTGGGTGAACATATCCATACTTTTTTTTTTTTTTTGGTGGAAGTCTCCCTGAAAATGACAGCTCCATTTTGTCCAAGGCAAGTAAGTGAGCCTTTTGGGTTATATTCATGTGGCGGCGTCTAGCACAGTAGTTAAACTGTGCCAGAGATGAGCTGTTTTGCTCTGACAGGTTTCTCAGCTGGCTCTATAGAAGGAACTGATGTTCCAGCTGTGCAGGGCTTTGAAAGAGATGGGGAATCTAAAGGCATTCAAATCCACTGAAGCCTAAGCCTGCTGTTAGCCATAGTGGAGAAAGAATCTGCCTTATGAGGATGATCTGTGTGCACTCTGCTGTCCTTGTATTTTGAGAAGTCAGCCCCTAATCCAACAAAGCTGTATTTATGTGAAGTTTTTTAATGGCAGGATTTAGCTCTCCTGAACTCAAATGCTGGGTTGGGATGAGGCTGCTTAGCGTGCATTTCTGACGACCGTCAATTCAATTTCTAATTGCTTGCAATCCATTTTGATTACCTCAGTTGTGCCTGCTAGCTCTGATTAAAATGGGTTTCTTTCCAAAAGCATTGTAAGTTTCCTTCTGTCTCTGCGTAACTAAAATATTTAACTGCATGCTGAAGTTTCCTACAGCATCTCTATGGGATAGAATGAGTTTAACACTGAGACACCTCATTTCTTACTGCCTTGAGGAACTTGGCTCAAAATTGTTGCTACCTCTAGGTCTCTGAGCGGTGATACAGGACACCAGCCCTTCACTTCTAGTTATGTGCTGCTTACGGAGGTTTTCTGCAAGAAGGGGCTCTGCTGATGTTGCACAGGGATGCTCAGGGCAGGAGTAGCCGAAGCGACTGAAATGGAAACGTCACATTTCTGCCCGCTGGGGAAGCAGCGGGGTGTGTCTGGTAGACTTCCTGAGTTCCAAGAAATCTCCTCCTTGTAGATCTTTGCCGCCCAGCTGGAAGCCCGTGAGTCTGACTGGACCTGCATTGAGGAGGTTGGACCAGAGACCTCCAGAGGTCCTTCCAAACCTTTATTTTCCTGTGATTTTATGATGAAGCTCAAGGATGTCTCCTCAGAGACCAATGAAGGGACCAAGCTACTGCTCACCCCACAGCTGGAACACTGAGTAAAAGATTAGAATTACAGGCAATTTTGCCCAGGTTCCTCTTTAGTCAGCATATACTTCTTTTCATAAGAAGTCTTTAACTTTGATTACTGCAAACACTCAAGTCAAAGGCACTCAGCAGGTAGCTATGGCAACCCTTGAGATAAGTGGTCTAAAATATACCAGGTAAAATAATGAGAGGATAATAATACGGTTTTAGTTCAAATAAACTATTAAGTGTGACTAATGGCTTTACATTAAAAAAAAATACTCATACACCATATTTCTGGGCTATAAATTAGTAATGGTTCAAGGCCTATTGTTCGTCCCACCGCCGTAGGTGGTCCCCAAAGAATATTGTTAATGTATGCCTCCTGAATTGGTTAAGCCAGCATGCAGCAGCAGGTCAGTCTTGTAGCTCCACAAAATAAAAATGGCAAAGGAAAAGACAGAGGGGTAAGGGATCAGGCAGAATCATCCAAGCAGAGAGAACACCGGTAGAGGGGGTGGCATAGGGCTGCCCAACTGGTTTTATGTGTCTGTCTGCTTAATTTTTCTCCCCCCTCTAGATCCTCTCTATTGGATCAAAACTGGGACTAGCTGAGTCCTAGGATAGGATGGTCATTACTATGATATCAAGAAGTAGTCTAAAGTATTTTCCCAACTTGTGCCATGCAGCGGGGGACTATCTGACTGATAGCTGGAACTTCTCACTACTTGAGAGCTGACGTTTCTGTGTTTGAGGAGTTGCTCTCCCGTCTGTTACTCCTCAGCAGAATTGCTAGCCAGTGCAATGAGAAACTGTAAGAAAGCAGAGGTGAAATTTGCTGGAACTACACGTGGTGCTTCTGGTTGGCAATGAAGCTTTGATTTTCTGAAGATATCCAGAAACACAATGAGAGACCATGTTCCCTCACACTCTTCTTTTCTCCATGTATGTTTCCCACCTTCATCTTGCTGTGAAAAGATCCTTTCCCTTCTAAGCTTTTATTTGCCTTTTGTCTGTGATTCGCACCGGAGCAATTATATGTCTCCAAACAGCAGGGAAGAGCCCATCATAGAAAWCCTACGTTCCCTTCCTCCTCACCCCACTGCAAAGGACTTTGGACCATAAATCCTGCGGCAATCCTTGCAGCTTCTTCAGCTGATCCATACCTAAAAGATACATAAAAGATTATTATGTTAGGCTTTTTTTCCAAAGTACTGGCATTATGAAGCTGGTATAGGAAGCAGAGTGGTTATGTCCCTTCTTCCACCCTCCCTATGAAGCTGCAGGTCATAAGAGGAGCAGTTTTGTTGTGTGTCTGCTCTTTCAAGCAGAAAACAAACAAGCAAACCGTATTTGAGTRTATTTTGGGCTATTAGCCAAGATCATGGGATGGAAAGTACAGTTCTCCATGGGGCTGCTCTTGAAGGTGGACTCTGCCATTGCTTTGTGTTTTTCAGAGGCACTTCCTGACCAAGTGAAATTCTCCCACCAGGCGATTTAAGTAACTTCATCTGTTCCTTTTTGCCAGGAACAGTGTCTGAAGGACACTAGCTTTGTATCAGAGCAACGGCCTCCTAAATCATGCCTTATTCAGTATTTAATCAGACATTGCAAAATTTCATGAGGGGGCAAAATATGGACTCACTTCATCTTCTTCACGCAATGAGATCCAACAGATAGGGGACACGTGCACTTCCAGCCCTCTGCAGGAACCCAGAGGTGATTCTGTTTTATCTGCTGATGTCTCCTGCCCATTCCAGACTCCTGGAACTCAGCAGTGGTCCTGTAGCACTGACGTATTATCTTTGGATCCATGTTTGGCCAAGGAGGATCTGAATTTGCATCTTTCCTCTTAGTATTATTCCCTGTTTTGTGATAAGGATGTTGTCTTGGCAGGTGCGTCCCTGCCAGGGTGATGCTGGTGGCACCCCTTGAAACAGGCAAGGGTCCTCTTGGCTCCCTCCTCACCCCTTCTGTTGGCATCTCATACTGGTGAGGCAAGGTCAGAGTGTCCATATGAGTACCCAAGGCTTTGCACCTGACCGGAGGAGAGCTGCTGAACCAGCCCCTTCCTCTCCAACCCATCTGAACCGTGAAGAACCTCTGGATCAAACCTTCCCGTTGCTCACTTCATTGTAGAGGCAGTCCAGAAAGCCATGGTCTCACGGTCCATGGACCTCAGCATGGCAGTGTGGTGGGGTGAACCGAGGACCAAAATTCTGCCTCTGTTCATTAAACCCCTAAACTGGGCTTCAGTTTCTATGAGCTCATTCAGTCTGTCTTGCCCAGATGCCAGGTCAGRCTCTGTGTGGGACCACCTCTAGCTTCTTGGTTCCCATGTTTTAGGGTCATTACTGCCTTTTTACAATTTTCTCTGGCTCTCTCTTGCTGAATCTTGGACCACAGCGAGGATTTTCCCAGCCTCTCCCTTAACAGGCTGTCAAAAGGCTGTTCAAGCAGGAAAAAAAAAATAAGAAAGCCTATGCTCAGATCCTCTGGTGAATTTTAATTCTGCAGTTGGTGGTGGCAGGAAATTAGCCTGTGAAAGGCAATCGAGACTGACACTTCCCTGCTAGCCAAATGCTCAAACACATGTTGTCAGGTCTTGGCAACGACTGCCCAGGCACGCACTGGAAATGAGCAAAAAGGAGAAGGGCAAGAGGGTGGGATTCTCATCCTGGTGGCAACCACTTCCAAGGAGAACCTGCCGTAACAGCCCTGTCTGGGTGCACAAGGGAAAGACCATAAGAACAACAGCATAGGAAGAACAGCATGGAAGAAGCAGGTGGGAAATCCTGCTCTGGAGGTTCTGGAACAAACCCTCTGGGGTCCATTTGGTGAGAGGCTGCAGGTCTGCAAGAAGAAGGGACCCTTTGCCTAGGACAGAGTTCCTGGGCACGAGGCAGTCCTTCCCTAGCTTTGCAGGGGCTTGACGTGATGCTTAGCTGGACTTGAGTGAAGTGCAGAATACACGGTAAAAAAAAAAGAGCCAAATCAAGCCAAAAAATACAGCCAAAGGTGAAGTGCTCTCCAGACCCTCTCTCAGTGGTGAGAGCAAAGTGCTTCCCTTTGGCTGCATATCCTGACTCCCGTGTAGCCCCGGGGCTGTCTGGGGATTCTCCATCACTTTGAACTGGGGCAGTGGATTGCCCAGTCCAGGTAAAGAAAGGTGAAAAGGGTTAATATTGCTTTTGAGCTCTTGTTTTTAGATCTGTTTAGAGGCAGGAAAATGATACATGAGAGTTTTATGAAGTATTTCTCTGCTGGTGGGAACGTGAAATGGGGAGGATTTTTGCGACTATCGTCTGAATCGCTCCAAACCAATTACTTCTGGAAATGGCTATAAATTTTTTTCCTTAATTAAAAGAGTCATCAATCCATTTGATTTTCAAACCAAAGTCTTCCCAAATCATAAAGCAAAGGCTGGAAGGAGAGGGATGAGGGTTGACACATGCTAGCTGTAAACTTGATCAAAACTGCCTCTTTCCTTAATAATATTTTTGGTTTGTTAAAAGACAAAATAATTCCCAGGCTGGCTCTCATTGCTTAGGCAGCTGAGGGATGCCCTCCTAAGAAGTGGGTAGCCGTACTACACGCCAGGAAAAAAACTCTTCACCYGGTGCTTTTTGGCCTTGCTTCTGCCGCTCCTCCCCAGGCCGGCTGGTATTCCTTTGGGCTTTTCGTTCCCGTGCTGTGCCCTTTTTCGCCTCCTGCTTGCAATGGCCAGTGCCCGCGGTGCTGAGGAGGAGCAGAGGCTGAGCCAGGGGCCGCGCGCGGTGGTTTCAGCCCGCCGCAGAGCTTAACCAGAGCTTAACCAGAGCTTAACCAGAGCTTAACCAGCTTGCTTACGCGTTTCCGCTGCTCACTGAACTGCAGCTGGGCGGCTGCAGCACAGCAAATGCACAAAGTGCCCTGTGTCATCCAATATGCTTAAAACGTATTGTGCTCCAAGTGACAGCTCTCCCAACCCCAGCTTACTTTGAGCAAGGACAAGAGAATGCTTTTCTTTTTTTTTCCCAAATGAAAGAAGCAATGGAGGCCACTTTTCTGTCTTCCCAGAAGATGCCAATGAATAGACTGGCTCAGAAAATGTATTCTGGGCTCCGCAAGTGCTTTAATTTTGGAGTGGAGACACACATGAGAATGAGTGATTCTCTGCTTTCCATGCAAATTCCTTCATAATTGAGCTGCAATTAGCAACTCCGGGGCGGTGCACTGTGTTTTGATGGGCCAATAATAGATGTCTAGGGTGATTGGAGGCAATCAGCTTTCTGCCTGGAATTTTACAAAGCCCCAGATGTGTAAAATGATAGACCACCAAAGTCTTCCCTCCTCAGACTTATAAATACCCCCTGCTCCAGACAGTAGGCCAGCTGCTCAGTAAGGGGGATCAAGCAATAAAACCATGTGGATGTGCGCTGTGCATGGCCTGGGCCACTGCCAGCCGAATCAGGAGGATTCTCCTACCTACCCCATGCCAGTGCATCTTCCAAACCACTTGCCACATCTYCGTGTTGTTATCGCCGAGCTGAACCCACTGCTGCTGTTGGTGCTTCCTGAAAAAACGAATGGGTCCCATTCTGCAGAAGGCAGCAGCCCTTTTGACTTTGAAACACCTCGAAAATGGGAGAAATGATAGATAGTAACAAAAGAAAGATCTAGCTGATGGGGGGAGCAGAGTGGGGAGGCATTCGGTGTCTCTCAAATGAGAGATCCCTAGGGAAAAGGAAGCAAACTGTGCTTGAAAAGCATTTAAAAGCCRGAGGAGAAACTGAGATCAAGGCAGTCTCCATTGGGGAAATGAAATGAAGACAAATATCYGATCCTGTAATAAAGAGGAGTCTGTTAACCACAGCCTGTGTTTACCAAGGGCAGTCAGTTTTGCTGTAGCAGTGTGCGATGGATGTCTTTGCAGACCTTCCCTGAACTGGGGTTGCACAGAGCTGCAGCAGAAAGATATTCCTCTCCTGGTGCCTTTCAGTTGTAGAGGAGAAGAGAAGGCAGGTGAAGCCTGCTGAGATRTCTTTAAGCCATGAAAATGGATGAAAGGACCCCATAATGGACCTGCAATAAATGTGGCAGTAAGTCAGAGGCAGTGGTAGTTATTCTGGAGCAGAGATCAACCCTTGCTTCGCTACAGCCTCCTTTCAGGCAGCTGTGGGGAGTGCTAAGGGCTCCCCTGAGTCTCCTGCAGACTAAATAACCCCAGCTCCCTCAGCTGCTCCTCATGAGGTCTGTGCTGCAGCCCCTTCACYGGCTTCGCTGCCCTTTGAACATGCTCCAGCACCTCCACGATCCCTCCCCTGCTCCTGTYGGCYRCRCTGTTCCTGGTACCAGCCGGGAGGCCCCTGGTCTTCTTGGCCACCTGCACACCCTGCTGGCCCGTGTTCAGCTGTCCACCAGCACCCCCAGCTCCTTCTCTGCTGCACAGCTCTGCAGCCGCTCTGCCCCAGGCCTGTAGCGCTGCGTGGGGTTGTTGTGACCCGAGYGCAGGACCCGGCACTCGGCCCTGTTGAACCTCACACGCTCGGTCTCAGCCCGTCGATCCAGCCGGTGCAGATCCCTGTGCAGAGCCTTCCTGCCCTCCAGCAGATCGACTCTTCCTGCCAGCGTGGTGTCACCTGCAAACTTGCTGAGGGTTCGCTCA
>PTEX01000288.1:450970-501726 GCA_003342815.1 Eudromia elegans
TCTTTCTCTCTTTCTCTCTTTCTCTCTTTCTCTCTTTCTCTCTTTCTCTCTTTCTCTCTTTCTCTCTCTCTTTCTCTCTCTCTCTCTCTTTCTCTCTTTCTCTCTTTCTCTCTTTCTCTCTTTCCTTCTCACTTTCTTTTATTGTGAGACACAAAAGAATTGATATAAAGCCAGATCTCTTTCTCTCCATAGTTTCAGGAACTTTTTAAGTACTGAATTTGGGAAAAATTCCTTACTTACAGCTCCTTGACACCCCTTTGCCATTTTAAAATCAAATTAAAGAACAAAACAGGAGAGGGCCACTTATAGCTCGAAATGGAGTTAGAAAACTAATTGCCACTTTTGGGGGGCTAGCTTTTCAGCCAACTTAAAACACTCTGTCACAGTCAGAGCTCTGCTAATTAGCAGGAGATGAAACGCTCTGTCTCTGCATAAACCTTGCCTGGAACTCATCATTGATTTTTAATGCAGAAGTTTTTAACAGACTTTGTCGTTTCTGTTTCATTAGCTAAAGAAAATATATACATATATATGTGTGTGTGTATACAGAGAGAGATGCTTTCAAGGGAATAAATTAATTTCTGTATGGCTTTATCACAGTCAAGCAAAGCCTATGTATCACAGGAGATAAGAAGATCGCTTCATATAGCAGAATTTTAGTGTTTGGATGAATAGCCTTTATCTTAAAGAGCAAAGACACTCAGCACAATTGCATGGAAATGAAAATGAGCCTTTCAAAGTCCTCTGCGAATATGGGCTATTTTGGATTTGGAATTTGTAGCGTCCAACTCCTTCGTAGACTTTGGTGCACTTGTCCTTCAACAGCTCTGTGAGGAAGRGGAGAACTTCCCAGCACCTCGGTGGGTGCTGGGGCCTCCAGAGAGTAAACTCCCAAATTGCGGATTTCTCACTCGTTTACGTGTGGCATTTTCCTCCTGTGAAGGTACAGATGTGCTTTCCCACCCAGGTCTCTGCTTTAAGGATGRTCATAATGTGYGGAAAATCTCGCAATCRRGAACCGAATGTCCACAAAGGAGACAGAGGAGTCCTRTAACTGTATTGGAATRAAGGGAGAGTCCACMGGGCRTCTCCCTGTGGGGTCTCTCCAAGTGCAGGAGGTCGCAGCCCCCCTTTTATCCTGCGTTCCCGGCCGAGGTTAACCCTCTCCTTTGCCCCACTGGCCAAGGTGCTCGGGAGTCACAGGCTTCCCATCCGCCTACACCCAACTGCTGCCTCCTGCCAGCTCTTCTCAGCTGAGGTCCCCTGATCCTCTCCGTCTCCCTTCTGCCTTTATTCCTTTGTCCCGCTCATGAGCCAGAGTTGGGGGGAACTCCCTTACTTGTAAAGACACAAACTTGGGTGTTCTGATGACCAGGACAGCTCCTCCCTATGCCTGCCCTGAGCTGGTTTACTCAAAGCTCGCAGAGCCCTGCTATTACTTGACAGTCTTTTAGATTCCTTTTTAATTTTTTTTTTTCCCTTAATGATACTTTGGGATTCTGTGAGGCAACCAGATGCTATGCTCAAGGTTCAGAACCTAGATACAACGTGGTGTTTGCTCTTTCTCTTAGATAAAGATGTGCTCTTTGCAGGTTGATGTGTAGCAGGGCACCCATGCGGGGCTTGGCAGTCCTGCAGGTGAGGGAAGAAAACAGCCAAGAGGCAGACGTGCAGATGGCTGCGGGGTGCTTTAGGTAGCAAGCCTATACTTACTTCAAGCAATCTTGGTTGGAATGTGTAGCTCTCAGAGCTCCATGCTGGTGTTTTCAAAGCTTTTGTGACGATGTGACTCATATCAGTGATACTGGCAGAAACCAACAGCCACCAAGGAAGAAAGAAGAAAAAGAAAAGAATTTTGAAGCAAGTAGGAAGTACAGAAAGAGGYAGGAGATGTTGATATTTCAAGTCCCAACTGGGTTTGAGTTTTTGAAATTCCTAAGGACTTGGAATGGCACTCTACAAACAAAAGTATATTTCCCATCACTCAATTTTTAAATTTTCCAGAGGTAAAAAAATGTTGCAAACAGACAGTTCTTGGTATCAGTTCTCTTGTGCATAGTGAATTCATCTAGGACTCCCATGCTGTGCAGAAAAATTGAACAGTCAAAGCAGAATCTAGTTATACATCCCAGATATATCTACTACTCAGTTCAATGTATTCATTATCTGCTGTTGTTCCAGGACCACTTCCATCAATATACATGAACAGCCCAATAAGTGTCTACTGTTAGTCCACTGCACGCAGCTCTCTCTCTACTCTACTCCCACTGGATAGCTGTAGGCAGCAATAGCATCTCCCCTTCACCTTCTTTTCTTCAAACTGAACAAATCAAATTGCCCTTGATAGGGCTTTGAAGGATGAGTTAGGGGAAAGCCAGTGAAAATCCAGCTGGCTGGTGGGCCATCCGCCAAAAGGCTCAGATTACCTACTGGCTTTTATTCATTAAGGAGACTTCTCCAGCCAAATAAATCTACTGACCTGCATTCAGAGACGTAGGTGCAGGCCAGGGAGAGGGAAGCATGAGCACTGATGTATGGGAGCAATGTTGTGATGAGAAGAGGTAACTCTTTCTTCAGCTCTTTCCCCCACCCATAACTCTCAGTTACTCCCTCAGAGCATTTTCTCAAGGTCAAAAAATTACAAAATTGAGACTATTTAATCTCAGGTCTGGATGCCTATTTTCTGCCTGAGCTATGCTGTAGGTGCATCTGGTTCGGGGCATGCCTCTTGACCCTGGGTTTGGGTAATGCTGGGGCTGCTTGTCAAATTATCGCAAGCACCAATTGCACTGTTTCGTGCTCCAGCATTTTGCAACTTCAGTGTTGTGTATTTTGGTCTGCAGTGTTGAAGCAGAATGTGTCAGGCAAGGGAAGAGCTCAAGGCTCCCTGATATTATTAGAAGCTTTGGATCCAGTCCAGGATGTGGAAAGGATCAAATGCCTTATGGAGTTTAATGAAATGGAAATAATAAATAAGCCCAAGTCCAAGCTTTCCATCAGTATTGCTCCACTCCCGTGTGCCATTGCTGCTCGGTTGCTCTTCAGTGCAGAGGAGGTAGGTTTATGCAAGGAGTCCTGTCTTCTCTGAAGCTTGTCTATGCTTCAGTAATGTTTGTACCAACTTGGACTATAATTTCCAGGAAAAAAAAATCTCCTTTTTTTTTCTCTCCTCCTAAAATGAAAACACCAAGGCTCCTATTTATGTTCAGACAGGCTCAGACAGATGTTTATAAGGCTTTTAAATAATTTGATAGCTAGCAAAACTAGCTGCCCTTTCTGAAAACTGGTAATAAAGAGTAAGAGCTATGCTTTGCTGTGCAGTGTGTCTTGGATCCCATCTAAAACAGGGCACATTTCACTGAGGACGTGGAGAAGGAGGGAAAGGGATAATTGTCTGTTAGCTTTTCTTCTTCTCGTTTTGGATTCACATTTCATCACCTCACATCCTGAGCTTTATTTTCTCCTATATCTGGTCTTTTCAGTACACCCGAGAGGGTCGTTTTCAGTCGCAGCCCCTGCAGCCATTGCAGTAAAAGCCTTATGGTCCTGCCTGCCATGAATTAGGGCTGCTACAACTTGGAGAAAATCATAAGCAGGCAGTCTGCCTTCGGCTTGGCTGTGCAAGGGGCTACAGTGAGGCGGGAGGGCTTGGCTGCGCATCCCGCTGTAGCTCTGACTTGTAGTTTGTGAGGAGTTGCAATGGTGAGATGAGAGCTGCAGAAAGCAAGACACCAGCTCCACAATCGAAGCAGCAGTGGAGAAAGATGAAGTCGCCCACTGAGTCGTATAATTTGATGACATAATGCGCAATCCAAGAGGTAAGTCTCCAGGAAATGCTGCTTTGGTAGGTCTGATCCATGCTGGATATCCTCGCTCCGGTGTTTATTTGCTTTTTTTTAAACTTGGCAGTATACCAGTGGCTTTCATCTACTTTGCAGGAGCATTTCCACAGTTCTGTAGGAAGGGATTTGCAGATATTTACATTTTTTTTCACAGCGAAACAATCCAGAAATAGGTCTTGCTCCAAAGAAGATGAAGATAGGGCTACAGAGATGATTAAGGGCCTGGAACATCTTCCCTAATGAGCAAAGGCTGCGAGAGCTGGGCCTGTTCAGCCTGGAGACGAGAAGGCTGAGAGGGGACCTCATCAGTGTCTATAAGCACCTCACAGGAGGGAGTGAGGAGGAGGGGGCTGGCCTCTTCTCAGTGGTGGCCAGTGATAGAACTAAAGGAAACAGCCACAAATTGAGGCACCAAAAGTTCCACAGGAACTTGAGGAAGAATTTCTTAACGGTGAGGGTGACAGAGCCCTGGAACAGGCTGCCCAGAGAGGTGGTGGAGTCTCCTTCTCTGGAGATCTTCCAAACCCGCCT
This sequence comes from Eudromia elegans, assembly GCA_003342815.1. Classification (NCBI taxonomy): domain Eukaryota; kingdom Metazoa; phylum Chordata; class Aves; order Tinamiformes; family Tinamidae; genus Eudromia; species Eudromia elegans. The sequence goes on from PTEX01000288.1 coordinate 455,344, forward strand.
GGACACCACCCTGTGCCACATGCTGTAGGGGACCCTGTGTGTGCAGGGGGTTGGACTAGATGACCTCTACAGGTCCCTTCCAACCTTAAGCATTCCGTGATTCTATGAAGTTATTTTCTTTCACTTCATAAACTGTGACAAGAACAAGGTGGACAGATCTCCAGTGCTAATGTAGTGACAGTGAAAGCTCTTGCCTTTCTCGTTGCAATCACTGTAAGGGGAATGGATTCATGCAATGCCATTTCCTCCTCTCATTATAATCCTTATTACCAGAAAAAGTTTTTAATCCGTCAAACATCCAGCTAAGACAGTGGTGGCGTGGTCGAGGGCTCATACCTTTGCTGTGATGTCTAATTTGCCCACCTGCTGCCAACCTTCTGTTGTCTGCCTGTGAGAAAGAGGAGCCAGACAAAGCTGATGGGTGAAGAAGATGGCTTTGCAAATCAGGGCTGCCCTCATCCCCTGGAGGCATTTATCCTTGAGGTTTATCCTTGAAGAATTTGGGTAAACGGGGGCGATATGCTCTAAGTTACCCTGCTTGGGCAGGGAGTCCCTTCCAACCTCCAAAGAAGGTCCCTTCCAACCTCTTTCCAAAGAAGAAGATAACTTGGATAGATCTTTTCAGCCTGGGAAGGAACGGCTGAGAGAAGGCCAACCTAGAGCTGTGAAGAGTGACGAACGTCAAGGAGAGAGTGTATAAGGAACGGCTTGTGGGTCTGCTTCCAGCAGAAGACCCTGCTGCTGTCTGGGTCACACTACACCCTAGGAAGTGGTTCTTCACAGATCAGAATTAAACTCCATTCTGCAAGGTATTGTGGACATTAGGTGGTATACAGTCACAGYTTTTACCTGCACTTGGGAACTGTGAACCTCTTTCCTGCGCCTAATTTGGGAGAACAACACATCACAAACTGGAATGGCCTGGATCAACGGCTTTGCTCTTCTCAAAGCTTGACAGCTTGCAAAATGGAAGACTGACTCATATTAAAATGTGAGCATTTTAATTTATGCATCTGATTGATATGATGCTGAAATTAAATTAAATTCCCATGGTGCGTGTAACATCAGGGTTTTAGTAATACAAATAATTAGCAATTAAATCTAATCTGATCAATTAGCACATGGCAGATTCCACATGAAGAAGCTGGCCAAGAGCGCCTGTGGTGAGAAAATCCAAGGAATAAAGGAACAAAAAGCTAATCAGTGCGGATGGAGGGGGAAGAAGTGGAAATAATAGGAAATTCATAGGAAATAATAAGAAAGCACCTGAACATGGTGCTCAGGGGGACTACAACTCATGTTGCTGGAAATAACAGTCATATCTTAATGGTGCAACAAGCGCACAGAGCCTAACYTGAGCCTACTGGAGTACCTCTCCCGAGGCTTTCTGCTTAGCTGGCAGACACGAGGAGCCCTACAGCAGGTAGGTAGCTCAGGAAGTTAATCCCTTGCCCTCAGGAGACACTGCTTTCTCTCCATTAACGACTGCAGGAGTCAGGGTAGACTAGCCCTCCCCAGCTGGAGCTGGCCACCAGAAAGCCCGTTCCTTGAACAAGGCCAGGGGGACACCACGCTACTGTAGGGCTCCAGGGATACATATACCTTATACATAAATATGTATGTATATACATATATGTATATGTATATCTATTCTGAGGATGGTGAACTGGCCATTGAGCAACATCAGAGCTTGGCAAAAGATTGCCTATTGCCATCAGAGAGCCACACCAGTGGAGGCTCTCATGTCCAGCCTTGATTTGGGCAAGACTGATTTGGGAGACTGGATGGGGGCCACAGGCTTGGGCAGCATGGGCTGCAGAGAGGGAGGATGTCTCAGTGCCTACAGCCTCCCTTCYGAGACCATGTTTGTGGAGCAGCTTTGCAGTGCCCAAGAGGGTCTGCTGCTGTCTTCAGTGCCGCGAGGTCCCTCCTTTGGGCCTTGTCTGGTTGCTGCTTCTGTTGACTGACTCTGTGGTCTTGTTTCTCTGAGCTTGTGTTTTTACTTCTCACACGTGGGAACAGCTTCTTTGGGGGGAGACCAGTAGATGAGAGGGTTGTAAATGCTAAGGAATATAACAAAAAGGACTAGGTTTCCCTCAGATCTGCCAAGAGAGACATACAGGTAGTCTTTGTGGCCTTGCTCACAGGGATAGATCCTGCCCTTCAGTCTCTGGTAGCTTTTAGAGCAAGGGAAGTTCATGCAGGGAGTGTGAGAGCAAGCCAGTTGAGACCCAAGATGTTCTGCCAGAGAGTCTTGATCCCAACAGAAGCAAATGCCCCTTGCAACACAGGTAGACAAAACCCTAGAAGAAAGAGCCTTTCCGAAGCCTCCCTCACACTGCTGCTGAGTGAGAACAGTTGATGCTGCCTAAAAACGGGCCTAGGGCAGAAATAGCCTGGTTACCCCTTCACATCTGCTGACCCAAAAGGTTGCCCCATTGCGACTTCTTCCCTCGCTTGTCTGCACTGAGTGCAGGCTGAACGTGGGCAATGTGGCGTGACCCCAAGTGAAGTATGTGCGTCCAGGGATAGATTACTCAATGACCAGGTCTTAGGACAGTCTTTCGTCATGTACCTATGTACCAAAAAAAAAAAAAAAAAAAAAAAGAGCTTAATATGGCATTTTGGCCCTTTCCTCAAAACCAAGACTTTTTAATAATTTTAGTTTGGGCCTGTCAAAACGAGATCTGTAATAAAAGGAAATTTGAGATGTGCTCTCGCCAGCTGGCTTCAGTGATCAGTATCAGATATTCTGGGTATAAATCATTTCGAAATAAAATAATCCATGTTACTTCTCAAAAAGGGCAGTGTGAAATATGCTGCTGCTGTGAAAGGGTTTTGCTTTTTATTTTCTCAATTATAAAATGTCCTTGAAACTCTTATCTTCCTGCAGCCAAGTTTTCCTTCTGATGGAATGGCATTTTCTGATGGAAAATGTTCTAAGCAAACATAAAAAAAGATTAAAAAAATGTGACCGTCTCTAATTGCTGCTGTGTGCCAAGACTATGCTGACAGATCCTTCCTTTTTTTTTTTTTCCCCTAAGGGATAAGAAGAGAGATTACCTGGACTTTTTTTAATATTTTTTTTTTTAATTTGTTGATTCAACGATCTGCTCACGAGTTATTGGTATGAATCACTGACAAGGTCCTAGAAATGGTCAAATGAACCAAAAGGTCAAATAAAATGCTAAAGCAAGGTAAGGACCAGTTCTGCTGGATAGACTGGTTTCATCTGTAATCTCCACAGTGGTTGTATCTTCCACCTGAGTCCCCACTGTCCAGGTCTGGTGCTGTCACCAGGGATGGCTGGGACACRCAGAGCTGGCTGTGTCCCACAGGCCTGCCTAGGGGTTTGCCTAGCAGGGACTCAGCTGACAGGGCGCTGGCTCTAGGATGCTTCTCATCTCGCCCAAATTAAGTGGTTAGCACTTGTAGCTGATGGCACTCACTGTCTCTCAAAGGGGCTTAGGAGCAGGAGGGGAATGTTCTTCTTCCCATGTCATAAGCCGAGGAGTTTGTACCTTCAGTGACACTTCTCCTCCACGTAGGATGGAAGAGCTGTTTCTAAAGACCRTTTTATTTTCACTTCTGATCTGAGGTTTCCATATCTGACTAGCCCATCTCAGCCATCTGAGACACTTCATCCAGACACTTCTGGAGCACTCCTGGCAGACCAAGAAGTCACTGAACACACCATTGTGTGGCTAAATCCACGTTTYACTGACCTCAGCCAGATCTCCCAAAGCCCCTGCTACTTGTTGTGACTGCCCAGCAGCATTTTCACGTGTAGGGGGATCCTTACAGCTCCTTTTATGTCAATGTAGCAATTGTATTTCTGTTCATTCTAGTCCCCAYGGTGGCACACTCCCTTGTTTAAGCAGTTATTCTCTCACAGCTGTAAGCTACTCATAATCAGAGCGCGTTAGTAATAACACAAGTTGTTGCTTTATGAATCTGTTTTTGAAAGAAAATCCGTCTTAGCCTGTATATTGTCTCATTTCAGCATATCTCTTTTGGGTATGGACAGTCTTGCATTTTGGGTATGTCTCAAATGAAAAGAAAGTAGGGAATGCTCCAGGACTATTGCAGGTGCCCTCGAAATAAAATGAGCACACCAATTCCAGAATGATATGAATAGCGGCATGGATTCTAAACCTCAGGCAAACTCCCCTGAGGAGGCTGGCGGATAGAGCTGCTTTTCAAAGGGAAGGCTTGCCTCATCAAGCTCAACAAAACCAAATGTGAAGTCTCAGGTGTGAGGCCCCATCAACCAGGACACGCTGATGGCTACCTCGCTAGGGAGCAGCTCTATCCAAAGGGAGTCCTGATGGGGCAAATTGACGGTGGGTCTGCAGTGTGGTCCTGAAWGCCGCCTCCATCCTGGGAGGTGTGGGCAAGAGAGCAGTAAGCAACAGGAGGAGAACGCTCATTCCTCCTGAGCAACTGGCATGGGTCCGGTGAGGGCCAGCATGATGACTAGGGGCTGAAGCAAAGGGGGCATGAAGAGATGCTCAGTTTAGAGGATCAGAGGATCAGTTTAGCTGGGAGAAGCTGAAGAGTAGATTTCGTAGCCTACAGCTACCTATTGTGAGGGTAGAGAGAAGACGAGACTGGATGAAGAAAGCGCCAGTAGATCAAGGAAGATAATCCTCCCACTCACCTCAACCCTGCATCTAGATCACTGTGTCCACTTATGGGCTCTCCAGTCCTAGACAGACATGGAGAGACTGGAGTGAGTCCAGCAGAGATCATCTAAGGTGCAGAAGGGACTGCAGCATTTCCCATATGAGGAAAGGTCRAGAGAACTGAGACTGGTCAGCCTGGAGAAGACCCATGAAGATCTTAACAATATGTATAAATATCTGAATAGAAAGCATCGGAAGCGATGCACCAGGAAACAATAGAAATACACACATATATCTACATGTATAAACACACATATATCACATAGACACACACGGAGAAATCAAAAATATTGAAACGAATTTCACTGAAAAAATAGCTTAACGCTCAATAATCATCTCCAACATGGGCAACAGATCATGAGAGCCACATTTTGCTGCCTCCTGACTGTGTGCCTTTAAGCCAGCAGCTCATTGTCACTGCCTTTTTCTTGCTGCCAGCTTTGCCCACTTCACCTTTTGCCAGACTGAAAACCAAGTTTGGAGCTGGAGCTGGAGCTGGAGGTGCAGGGAAGATAATAATAACCTTCAGAGAGCTTGTGGAGTCTCCTTTGGAGATTTCTTCAAATTCCATCTGGATGCAAGCCTGTGCCATGTGCTCTACCTGTCTTTGCTTGAGCAGGAGGGTTGCACAAGAGGATCTCTAGAGGTCCCTTCCAACCTCAACCACTCTGTGATAACGATCCTGCCTGGAAATGGTATAGACATGCCCTTAGGTGTCATGTGTCATGTGTCTCACTGGGTTGAATCTCAAAGGACCTGGCCCCTAACAAGGTGGCTTGTTACCCATCTTGGCTGTGGATCTACATGTGTAGATAAGTTTGTTCCTACTGCCTTCCAGAGACTGGTAGTTCACCTGAACTCTCTATAAATTTGTCTGGAATAACTGTCTCATCTGAAGCCCCTAAGAGATAGATATTATGGTGGTCTCCATGTAGGACCATAGCGATACTCAGGTTGGCAGGGATTTCTGGAGGTCTCTAGTCCAGCCTCCTGCTCAAAGCTGGGTGAAACAGGTGAAGTTGCTCCTGGTTTACTCTAGCTGAGATTGTAATATTTCCAACCTGGACAACAGGGGAGATCTGAGATGACTGCAGACTTGCCAATGTGACATCCATCTACAAGAAGGATCGAATGAAGGATCTGGGGAACTACAGGCCTGTCAGCCTGACCTGAGTATCAGGGAAAGTTATGGAGCAGATCATCTTCAGGGCGATCACACAGCATGTATGCAACAATTAGGGGATCCGGCCCAGCCAACAGGGATTCATGAGGTTGAGGGCCCTGCCTCACCAATCTGATCTCCTTCCATGACCTGCTAATCCACCTGATAGATGATATGAAGGCTGTGGACGTGGTCTCCTTAGACTTCAGCAAGGCCTTTGGCAGTCGGCCCCGCTGCCTTCTGCTGGAGGAGCGGGCAGTTCACGGCTTAGGCAGGGGTGCTCTCCACCGCATGAAAAACTGGCTGCATGGCCGGGCCAGAGAGTGGTGGGGAAWGGAGTTAGAWCCAGSTGGCGACTGGTCACACGTCCTCYTTCCTRTCTTTATCGATGGTGTGGATGGAGGGACTGAGCGAACCCTCAGCAAGTTTGCAGGTGACACCASGCTGGCAGGAAGAGTCGATCTGCTGGAGGGCAGGAAGGCTCTGCACAGGGATCTGCACCGGCTGGATCGACGGGCTGAGACCGAGCGTGTGAGGTTCAACAGGGCCGAGTGCCGGGTCCTGCRCTCGGGTCACAACAACCCCACGCAGCGCTACAGGCCTGGGGCAGAGCGGCTGCAGAGCTGTGCAGCAGAGAAGGAGMTGGGGGTGCTGGTGGACAGCTGAACACGGGCCAGCAGGGTGTGCAGGTGGCCAAGAAGACCAGGGGCCTCCCGGCTGGTACCAGGAACAGYGYRGCCRACAGGAGCAGGGGAGGGATCATTCCCCTGTGCTCAGCCCTGGGGAGGTCACACATCAAATCCTGTGTTCAGTTCCGGGCCTTCACTACAAGAAAGATACCGAGGTGCTGGAGYGCGTCCAAAGAAGGGACAAAAGCTGGAGACGGACCCAGAGCACAGACCTTATGAGGAGCAGCTGAGGGAGATGGGGTTATTCAGCGTGGAAAAGAGGAGACTCTGGGGAGACATTATCACTCTGGTTATCACTCTCTATAGCTACCTGAAAGGAGGGTGTAGTGAGGGGGGTGTCAAGCTCTTCTAGAATAGCTACCACTAGGATAATAGGAAGTGGCCTCAAGTTGCACCAGGGGAAGTTCAAGTTAGACTTTAGGAAGAATTTCTACGCAGAAAGAGTAGTCAAACATTGGAACAGGCTGCCCAAGACAGTGGCGGAGTCACCATTCCTGGCACTGTTCAAGAAACGTGTAGATGAGGCACTTAKGGACATAGGTTAGCAGGCATAGTGTTGAAGGACTTACCGTTGGACTCGATGATCATGAAGGTCTTTTCTAACCATAATGATTCCATGACTGTAACCCTCTGTGATTCCACTGTGGAGACTCCCCAGCCCCTCTGGGTGTCTGCACTCTATTCAAGATATTTGCAGCCTCTCTGCAATGTGGTTGAAACTGGTTAGTGAATTAAAAAGCTGCTGAGTACACAGATCTATTGGTTTAGAAATGCATTCCAACCAGCCATTGCTGTGAGTGCTGATACGGGAACATATAGGATGTATACTGTACACTGATGCTTTAAAGCATCCTCTGCCCCCTCTGTGTGCCCCAGTGCGGAGCTCCTCAAGCTGGCCCTGGGTCGTTCTGCATGCACAGGCCAAGAGAAAAATTCATCTTAGCTTGAAGCTGCAATAAAAATTGCTCACAGCTAGCTGGATGTTCCCAAATGGAGGCACAGAGGATCAGCAGAGGCGTCAGGGGGTTATAAAATCCTGTCTAATGGCAGAAGTAATATGTAATTAGTCTCTGACCCAGCATATTATTTGCTGTGAATTTCTCTATTTCCTTGAGCTCTGAGACTTTCACAAGGAGTTTTCTTTATTTTTTTCTTCATTCCCTCTCTGTGAGTCCCTCCAGGGCTCTCCATGCATCTTTTGAGACTAATCCATAACAACACTCTACATTATAGGATTGTTAGACCCTTCAGAACCTGGGCTTTACAGCTTGAATATTTTCCTATTAGTAGATCTTATCTGTCACTGCAGACCATCAACTACTAAGGATATCAGTGTCACTTCTTTGACACGTCCTGAATGAGCCAATATGACATGAAGGTTTCACTTCTGAGATAAGAGGAAAGCATCAAGATAGCTGCCGTGTTTGGGAGAGGGTTCTCTCCTTCCTCTCTGGGACGCCAGAGCTGAACACCAGGTCAAAATGTGGGAGAACAGAGCATCTTGGTAGCCCCAAAGTGAAGCTTACTAGATATGAAGTCTCTTTTGAGCTGGGAGAGAACATAAAGGGACTCAATGGCTTCTGAGTGACAGATATGTTCATGCTGACCTGAATGACAGGAAAGTTAGCTCTGTTTCACAAAGCTGCTTTAAAAAAGAAAAACATCTGAAGTGATTTTCCCGGTACCGTTCTACAGAATAAGTGTACTTCAAGATATATTCAAAGAATCTATCTTTGCTGAGGAGTTGCCTCGTTACTTCCTCCCAACTTCCTCCCACCCATCGTTCACAGCAGACCTATAGTCCCTATGTCTTCTCTCTGCTTTCACAACCATTCTTTTCCAAAAGGAAGGATTAGACACTGACAATTAACTTGGAACTTGTGCCAAGTTTCAGTTTGGACTGACACAGATAGAGCTGAGAATATTTTGTAGCCAGTTTTGAATGGTATGGCTCTTAAAACAGTGGGAATCATTTCAACAGCAATTTATGAAGATACTGCTCTGATTTCACAGGGCTTTCTTCTCGCAGAGTGGCTGTGCAAGCAGATAAACCTGTTTTTTTGTTGTTCTTGAGGTGTGAGCTTGATGCTTGTGTGTACAAACGTGCACTTCTGGTGAAGCCATAGCGCTTTCTTAGTGCACTTCAGTCACCACATCTTCTCATGTGACTGCGCAAGTGGAATCAGCTTCCTGTCGTCCGGGATGGCTCTGCAGGCGTGCTTGCCTGGAACTGCCAGCCCAGAGTGGAAGAAAGGTGTCTGAGGAGTGTTAGTCAAGCAAAGGAAGAGCCTAAGTTTTGTTTTGACAAGAGCCTGCTTCAGTTTCTTGGGTGGGTGGTGGGTTTCAGCTGCCTCCTCAATCTGGTTTGGTGAGGTGGCTTGGGCAGTGGTTTGAGAAGCAGTGTGGAATTGTGTCTGTCCAGTAAGGGGACTTAAGAGCTCTTTGCAGCCCACTGGAGACTGAAGAGAGGAAGACATCCTTGTAGGAAGTGGATCCTGCTTCCTAGGTAGATAKAAGCCATAACCTAGCCCTAGAACACCTTGTCCTCAATCCAGTCCTTCTTGGTCTTCCACCAAGAAGGAAGAGCAAGCTGAGCGAGCTGAGCTCTCCTCAAACGTTTCCTCTATCTCGACCGTGTCGAAGTGTGTGGCTATCCTGAAGCCTGAGTCCCTTCAGACTACGCTGTCTCCTGTGAACGCAACACTGGGCCTGCACAACCGTCATCAAAAACCATAAGGCACACCCTCTGCCTGCAAGCTTGACTTAAAAATAATCACGTTCTACCCTGTGAGCAAAGGCTGAGAGAGCTGGGCCTCTTCAGCCTGGAGAAGGCTGAGAGGGGATCTGATCAATGTATATAAATATCTCAAGACAGGGAGTGAGGAGGAGGCGGCTGGCCTCTTCTCAGTGGTGGCCAGTGATAGAACTAAAGGAAACAGCCACAAATTGAGGCACCAAAAGTTCCACAGGAACTTGAGGAAGAATTTCTTAACGGTGAGGGTGACAGAGCCCTGGAACAGGCTGCCCAGAGAGGTGGTGGAGTCTCCTTCTCTGGAGATCTTCCAAACCCGCCTGGACACCACCCTGTGCCACATGCTCTAGGGSWCCCTGCGTGTGCAGGGGGTTGGACTAGATGACCTCTACAGGTCCCTTCCAACCTTAAGCATTCTATGATTCTTATTATGCCGTGATTCTGGACTCTCATGGTATGCTCCATACCTCTGTTCTTCCCCTCGGCCCTCCTCATGCCCATCTAAATAAAGGATCGCACAGAGTGTCAGCAGCTGTATACCATGTGTTTTAATAAACTGTATAACTAGCAGAAAAATAGTTTTGGATGTGCTAGTCCTCCTCCCTCCCCTTAAAAAAAAATCAAAATGAAAATCAAAACAATACAAACCTCAAAACAGAAGGAAAAAAATTGGTCACAGAGCAAAACAGATGCAAAATACACAGYTGAAACAAAAGATCTTTGATGACATTTTGGGTAAAGAAATCATATTGATAAAAGCTCAGGTAGTGAACAAAATGCTTATTGTTTTGATCAATTTTTTTCTTCCTCTCTTGGTATGTATACACATACATGTATATCTTCTGAAAACCCTTGGTGGGATGAAATGGTATGATGACAACAAAATAGAAGAGGTGGCTGTGGGGAAGGAGTTAAAAAGAAAATAAAGGCATCAGTGAATTCAATGAAATAAGAACAATGTTCAGCTCCCTTACCATATACTGTTATGGGGCAGCACAGCAAGATAATGTCACATGTTATCCCTCCATGGCTATGCTAAGAGTCCCTGGTCCATGGATGAGCTGTGAGCTTGTAATCTGTGTGATCTCAATCACTGCTATGTGTCCAAGCAGTACCTCAAAATATAGGAAGCRTTCATTCCCCTGATTAATTCCCATGCTTTTCCAGGATTTTAAATTTCAAGTTGATGAGTATTTCAGTTTGCTTTTTTTTTTTTTTCCCCCCCTCCAATCTTTCTTATGTTTACTTCTGTGCAGGTCTCCACAGTAATGTGGAGTGACCCAAATGAGCCCCATGCCACAGACTGTGTCATTATCATGGCGTAACTGGGTGGAAATATTCATTTCACAACAGATTACTGTCTACTTTGACCTCACCCTTGGTCTGTGAAGCCAAGCAATGGAGTAATCTCAGCCACTTTGCACTGTCTGGGCCCGTGGGTCACCTCTTCATCCAAAACCAAGGAAAAGAAAGAAAGAAAGGAAAAATATCTTTCACTTCCTTTCCTTCTTGCATGGAAACCTGCCAATACAAGAGGAGTAGGTAATAGCATTCTATGCTGAGGTCTCTGCTTCACTGTTAGGCAAATGAGTCTTGCGTTCAGAACAAAAAATAATAATTAAAAAGAAAGCTTCCTCCTGTTGTTGTCTGTTGTTGTCACGGTCTTTCAGAGAACCAGCCGCCGTCCACGCTTTTCCAGACTTCAGTGCCGTGCTTAAGGAGCAAACTAAGCACAAGCTCATGCTGGCTGTACAATTCAGGTCACTGTCAAGGTGCTCAGAGAAGAGCTAGAGTGCCGGCTTCTTGTGAACACCGTATTGCAAGGAAAGCAAAGCCAAACGCCCCGGCTCCCATCCCCCCAAATCGCTTCCTTCTTTCCTTTAGTTCTTTTTTTCTTTCTTTTTCTTTCTTTTCGTCTAGAGGTGTTTGCGAAGAGCCTTCTTGGAACTCCCCTCACCCCAGCCTATCTTACCGCCCTACAATAACACACAAGATCATCTCATCCAGTACCTGCCCCAGAAGGTGTTTATTGGTTTCTTGGTTCTTTTGGGAAACCATGCAGTCTGATCTGCTGGGGAGTGCTGTAGTGTGAGTGCCAGGTGGCTGCTGCTCCCCTTTCCTGAGGCTCATAAATGGTTGTTTTTGGACAGGTAGGCAATAAGAGCCACAGCCACCCCAACGTAGATGCCAGTTCCAATTGTGATGGACAGCACAGCCAGGAAGAGCGCCCGCCGGGAGCTGGAGCTTGCGTGGTGGAAGTCCCCTTTGGCCACTGCTTTGTTTGTCTGCAAGATATACAACAACAAAAGCACAATATGTTTATTCGTTGCGCTGAAACTTAGTGAGATATGACAGCAAACTGGCTGGAACTTTTTCTAGTCAAAAACTTTTTTGACTCAGCTGAGTTTGGTAGCACGCATCATGAGGATGGTGAGAGGACCAATGTCAAGCACCTCAAGTGGCTATGAATGGCCTTTAGGCTTAAACATAGCAGAGGACTTATCTTAGGATCCATCTATTCACGTTCTCAGGAATCATCATGAGTTGTAGTATTAAGTCCTAGGATAAGTCTGCCATGTTCCCTTCAGCAACAGCTACAACCTTGTGAGAGTATACTGGGATAATTCTCTGCTTCCAAGTTTCAAGACAGTTTCCTCTTTGTTTTTTCTCATTTTATCTTTTTCTTTTTCTTTTTTTTTCTTTTTTTTGCCATTTTACTACTCAAACCAATGTACAGCAGCCAAATGACAAACTTCCAAGCTAAGAAAAAGACTTCTGGCCTTTCTGTCACTGACTTTGTTTGGAAAACTGTCTCTTCTAATTCATCAACCTATTTTTTTAAGCATAACGTCTTGTAAATTTTTCAGGAGGAAACAATGTAAAACAACACATATTATGAGAGAGGCACAAGRCTGCAGGAGGGAGGCAAAGGATAATTTCCAAAGAGCAACATGCAAAAAACTCCCAGGTTTACAACCAGGGTCATGTTTCCTAGTTTAGATGGGGAAGACATCCTACCTACTTTGCGTAGGTTATCAGGCATTTTGTCAACGGTGGCCACCGATTATGAAATCAGTGAGAGCATCTCCCTGATGAGAGCATCTTTTCTGGGACTGCCAAGGAAATGAACAAACAACAAAAGTGGAGCACTTTCCGGAAAAAAATCCAGGGGCTTTGGGCTTACGGATGCATTTGTTAGGAGGTCTTAAAAGTCTTGGCAAGAAAACCAGTAGAAACTTTAGAGACAGAGTCCTTCAACCTTCCTCAAAGATTTTCTCCAAGCATCTGCCATCCACAAGAGCATTAATAAAAAGGCTTGACCAGAGAGGCTCCTTTTCACTGAGTTGGATTTAAGTTAAGTTGGATTTATTATACAAAGGGTAACTTCAAAGGACTGAAGCTATTCATGCCTTTGGATAGAGAGGTAGAGTTGCATTGTTCCAAATGAAGGGAAGATTTGAAAATACTGTAGTATTTCGATTGGTCATTTCTGAAATGTCAGGTTGTATTATGGAAAATTCTGCAACATTCTGAGCTGACTTCTTTTAAATGCAGCTTCGTACAGTCACAAACCAGTATTTTTTTCACTTAAAAATTGGCTTAAATTCAAAGAGGAAAAAAAAAATTAGCCAAAATATCAAATTTTATGAAAACGTCACAATACGTCCTGATTGAGCTTAATAAAAGAGGCTGGATCTATCCGAAATGATATRTTGTGAAATCCAGAGGCTGATTTGTTCAGCGCTAATGGGTTCTTTCTCACAGGATCTCCAGCCCGGGGACAAACCTGGCAAAACCAGCTTTTTTCTTGAGGAGCTTGTTGAGGACGGTCCTGACCTTTATGAAAAGGTTGTAGCTATGGTGAAAATCCAGCTTCTCCTTAAAATGTTCAACCCAGAGGAAAACATGTTTCATGTATTGGCCATGTGTTGCCATGGAGTGGAGTCATTTTGCTACAGTTTGGATGTGGGCAGCATTTTCACAGAACCTCTCATTTTCAACAAATTACTGAATCTAAGTTGGTTTTTTTTTTGGGGTTTTTTTTTTGGTTTTTTTTCCCCCCTCTGGACCTAACACATATTTTGTGATCTAGAAAAATCAAATTCCCAGTAGATCTAATTCAGGAGGCAGAGACTGTTAGTGAGGGCACTTAGACAAGAAAATTTGACACTCCTCTATCTATTCAGAAGGGCTTCCACTAAGATGAGGAAACCACCAACACGGGAGCTGTCCTCTGTGAGTGTAACTCCAGGCTGAAGACATCTACAAGCAGACAGTGGCCAGATTGTTCACTTGTCTTCATAGTGCCCGTACCTTGGGTATGTGTAACTGAAAGTTAACCTAAAAGGGTTTTCCATCTAAAATCAGTCTCAGATGCCATAGAGGGACTGGAAAATGCAACCTTTCAAGGCTGCAGCATCTAAAAATGACAGGCGTGCAGAGAGAGAGAGATGCTGCAAACACGTCTAGGCTTTTGCTGGCAGCCAAACTATTGGGAATTCATGCAGAGAAACAAGTTCAGCCTCCTCTTCTGAAACCTGTTTATCACCACATCATTTATTTATTTATTTTATAAAACAATATACTTCTTGTAACTTTACACTTCTGTTTAAAGTTACCCCAGAGAAAAAGGCTGATGCTGCCTCCACTTTCATCAGCCACCTCTTCACAGACACCCATAGAACCTGCGATGGGACATCCTTGAGTGCCAAAGGCGCCTCGATCTATTCAAAAGCCTTGTCTAAGRTGACAAGTCTGTAAATCCATGCAGGAGTTTACGCTCAGGTTAAGGTGGCAATCGGGTAAAGTGCTCTGCTAGGGCTCTGAGGAYGACGTGACACATGATGCAAGGCCGGGTTTGTCCAGCTGTCCATCCCCACTCTGGAGATGCATTTGCAAGAACTCCTCATTACAAACTCAACTCTGGCCTCACYAAGCCAATGAGCCAATGTATGCTTCTGTTTTCCTTCCCCCTCCCAGCAGCAAAGCCCCACCTATGAAAAATCCTGGGCCGAACCCTTAGCAGGTATTAACAGGTCCAGCACAGGAGGATAGTGCAGCAGGGACTAGTGCAAGAATAAAAATGCTAAAGTTCTACTAGGAAAGGCCTTTAAGATTCACTAAAGCATCTCCAAGCTGAACGCTTTGATTTAAGAAAGGGAAGCCAAGCCACTGTATGGATGGGCTTAAAAGGGGACACAAAAGTGCATGCTCTACCTAGTCAGAATTTTAACTGTGGATTTTTATGGTACTTCCATCCCTTTGCTTCCTCCTTTCCTTGCTAAGACTGTGGCTGGCAGCTGGGTGATTGATGAAACAATTTAAGGCTGTTTGTGGGCAGCAGGACCAACAGGCCTGATAAACACAGCAGGTGACAAATGCAAGACATCGGATAAATTACAAGTGAGGAATGATCCATCACATCAGCATGAGGTGAGCCCTGCCACCGCACAGCCAGAACATGACACACTTTTTCTGCAAGGGATTCATCTCCTTTGGCCACCGATGTCTTTTGGTTGTCCTTTGCTSTGTGTTTGCCAGCACGCCCAGACACGGCCATCAGTTTGCCAATTTGCGGCACAGACTGTGCCTCGCGGTGATGAAGGGAATCCAGGTTTGAAGAGAGGCTACAGCAAAGACCAGCCGCCAAACCAGCTTGTCTTCTAGAGGCTTTGAAAGCTGGAAACCTCTTCTGTTTTCTGCCAAGCAACAGAGGTTGGGGAAGGAGGCCTGAAGAGACTTTCCTATTTGGTTTAATTGACAAAATGAATATCATCTGATCTGGAAGCATTTTCAACGAACGCCCCTGGAGTATCTACTTGAGCTCCTGCAAAACGTATTCATGATGTGTATGGACTGCATGTTTTAGGGTCCAGGGGACCTAAACACCTCCATAGCTGCAAGGATGGAAAGCAAACCACCCTGCTGTGTCCCACAGAGACTCATACATCCTATTCACAAGATACCTTCTGGGAGGCTGCCTCTAGAAAGAAAAAACACATTGGTCACAATTGTTAAACCTACCTCACCTCCCTGAGACTCGGGAGCAGGAATGGCCCATGCGGTTGGACGACAGGCTACTGCCATATTTGCTCAGCTCACATAAGGTTTTATTTTCACTCTCTGGAAAGATTGGCTGGCAAAGGGCAAGGATGCCCAGTGAACATGCAGCTACATCCCAGAATATTACTTCTTCAAGAGCCAAGCAAAGAAGGCCTCAGGATGAGGTGCAACTTATGGAGAAACTGCTTCTGCTCCCATCTTTTTTGCTTTTCTACCATGCAAGACATTGGCCATTGCTTTTGATTTGTCCAAACCGTGCTTCTACTGGCCTCGAATTTCTGCGTGGTGGGATCTTCCTCCCTCTGGCAYGTGCCACTTACTTCCACTGAGGAAAAGGAACCCAGAGCCTTTGCTAACATTGCAGGTAGGAGAAGGGATTTGCCTCTGAGTCTTGAAAGGTGGAAGGGACGTTCCAGTCGGGGGGGGAAAGCCACGACCGGCTGACACCAGGCACAGGGCAGCAGATGGGGATGTGGCCGGCGTGTTTTCATGCCTGAGGAGAGTCTGCAGAGGCATCTGGAGAAGGGCCGTTGCAGTCCTCTCAGCTCTACAGGCAGAAATACTGATCCAAGCAAGTGGCAAACGCTACTTCTACCTGGTGAGCATTTGCCAGTTCCATTATGTTTGTAGTGTCATTAAAAAAAAATCAGCCTGTTGTTACTTGCCTGTTGGGTATTTAAGAGCTCTTTTTTTCAGGTTTTCACCATTTTTGCTGGGAAGTTGGCCCAGGAGATGGACATGACTCTTGTGAACATTCCCTGCCTGGAACTTACTGGAAATTGTCGGGAATAGGTTTCACCTGTAATGCAGACAATCCCAAATAGGCCAAGATACACCAAACGCCTAGATTCAGTCCTGCACTTAATCTCTGCTAACGTTTACAGTTCCTGTTCTCCTCAAGAGAAGGCATCCCCATCTAGACTAGACTGGCCTTCTGAATGCAGCCTCCAAAAGCAGTAGCAGGATCCTCTTCAGGAAATTCCCAACCCCACTGCAGCGTTGCTAGATGGAGACTAGATAACTAATTTGGCATTTGTGTCTTTCCTTTAGAGAGGGAACAACTCTGCTGTGAGCATTTAGAAAATAAAACCCAAACGGTCTTGACCATATCCTGCTCTCTCACGGTCTGGCGAGCCCGGAGATGGCTTAGTACGATGCCAAGGGCTGTGTAGCTGATTTTCCCCTAGGGAGATGCTGAGGAACCATGAGTGCTTTGGGGAGCAATGACAAGATGGTGAAAAAGGGATGTCGCTGGCACTTCCTTGGCTCCCAGGATAGGGATAAACAGTTGTGTGCAGCTGCTGGTGCTGCTTTGTTCAAGGCTATGTCAAACGTCCTAAGTGCTCTCCTGCACCTCAGRGTGACAAAGCAAAGCCTGGCGTGAAAACTTACTCCTCAGAGGTTTCTTGCTRCAGTGAATCCTCATTCTGATATATAGACCTGTGCCGTCAGTGGCCAGAATGCAGCAGTGTGCCATGTGCCGGTGTTCCGCTTGTTGGAAGGGGGATGAACGGGGAACAACATTCACTCGTGGAAGTCCAGGAAAGGATCAAGAAAAGAGGGTGTGCCTGGGGAGAAGAGGCTGTGAATGCTTCTTCTGCATGGTCAGCTTTCACAACATCCCGATTGGAACCCTCTGATCGTTTTGGTACCAGTGTTTTCTTCTGGAATATGAAAATACGATGGAGGATGCGACTCAGGCTCCAGCTGGAGCTGCCTGACGGGTTGGATTGTGTATTCAAGTGCAGATAAAACTATAAATGTCCGAGAGAGTTTTTGACTCTTGGGAAAACAAGAGAATAATAATGAGAATGACAGGCGTAAGAGCTCTGAATGAGATGGTTTTAGTCAAGTTCCACAGCAAGAGCAGTTCCTTTGATTGCACTTGAGAGAATAAGATCTCAGCCTGAAAGGTGAGGACAATTTTTTTTCTTTTTTCTTTTTTTTTTTTTTTTTTTTTTTTTTTTTTTTTTAGATAAAGGAATTTTAGTTCTTAGACGCTTAAGGTGAAGATGTTTCCCCCTCCTCCAATTTAGCACCAGCCCTAAGCAGAATTTGCTGTTCTGTGATGAGGGCGGAGGAGAAAATCGAGTAAAGCTGACACGTGGTGGAGCCTTCTTGTCACACCCGGGCACGCGCTCCCGCCACCTCGCCCACAGCAGACATGGGCTTGTGCCTGGACACATGAGAGTGTTCACAATGTGCCCAGAGCCTGGAGGCAGCTACGCAGGTACCAAGTCTACTGAACCATTAATTATTGAACTGTTAATGACCACTTTGGTCCCTTTACAATTCGGGCTCTTTTATCTTGTGAAAAGATTGGCTTTCCTGCCTTCCAGCTGTGACTCCAGAGCTAGATGACAGCAGCACACCACGTGCATTGCTGTGACCGTCACTGAGCCTGGGTGCTTAAGTCCCTCAAAGATCTGGAATCCCTTGTAAGCAGCACCAGGGRGATAAGGAGCCCTAGCCAAAACAGAACACTTCTCACCTGGGCTTGGGGTGGAAAACTTCCCAGGGAGAAGACCCTGGCACACATCTGTACAACGCCTGCGACAGCGTGGCCTCATTCACAGCATGTAAATCACGTTATGGCACATAACATTTTTCACTGTGTGTGTATATGTATATCTATATCTATATTGTGTGTATGTATATCTATCTATCTATCTATATATACACACACACGCGAATGCAAAATTTGTTGCCAACTGAAAATAGGATTTGCTTTGCTGTGTTTGGAGGCATACTGACATGGGATGCTGCAATGATTTTTTGAAAATCTTCTGAAATGAGAAATTTCTGAAAACCAATACTTTTCTAAAAGTAACACCTATATTAATATCTATAGTCTTAACAAATCAAAGAACTCGGGAGGACAATTTCTCACTCGACTCTAGCACTGATCATTGTGCATCTCACATTGAATTACCTTTCAGTAATTAACACATGTTAAAGAGTAAGCTGAAAGAAAGAAAAGCTGTAAGACAGTCCCCCTGTCTAGACACAAACCAGCATCTACCACCAGCAAGCGAGACACATGTCTCCATCAGTGGAAGGAACTAGAGGGCACACTCAGCTCAACTCAACTCAACCCAACTCAACTCAACTCAACCCAACTCAACTCAACTCAACTCAACTCAACCCAACCCAGCTCAACCCAACTCAACTCCATGCTCAGTAGAGGACAACTCAATAAGTTCTCATTCTTTCATAGTGGGGAAGACCATCAGGTGACCTGGAATAATTCATTTGTATTTGTCACCAGTGCTGGCAGTATGGAAGTAAGAGACTTAACCTTGCATTAAGCTGTCAACCCCCTGACAGGACCGCTCCGTCTTTCCTGTGACTCAGCGTCGCAAAGACAAGAACTCCATGTTCTCCAGCAATGACATATCAGAGCGTTGTCACACCAGCCCTTACTCAAACACCGCTTCTCTCTCTTACATCTCCTGTGTTCCCAGGTGGAGAATCCTTTGCTTTACAGTGCGTTGTCTTACGTGTGCATGGTCAGAGTGCATGGTCTGCTCCTCTTGCTGCCCTTTTGCTCCAGCTTTCCTCTCTCTTGGAAATGTGGTGGATCGATGTGCTGATTTACATTCGTACATATACCATGTGTTTCAGAAGCAAAGAGAGAGCTGGCTGAAAAGCTGGCATGTAGGTGTCTAAGGGATGGCCAGGCAGCAGCCGTCTCTTCCAGCAGCTAGAAGGAGCCTAASAGCAGCCAAAGAAAGCTTCAGAGAGCTGGCTCATGCTTTTGCCACATGGTGAGCAAGGCAGAAATCCAGTAGGTACCAGGGAAGTCTTCCAGAAAAGATGTTGCCAAACCCTTTGCAGTGGGTCACCCCCTGGAACCCTAACAACGCTCTCATGACTGCTCACCAGCAAGACCCCGCGCCTGCAGTGCCTTAAGCAGAGTATTGACAATAGCTGTTGGAGCCCTGTGCACAGAACTGCTGTTTTTCACCTCTGTAAAGCTGAGAGCATGCCCGAGAAATGTTTTTTTCTTTGCTTCCTTGCTTCCTGCCTTAAAGGAGAAAGGAAACTGCCCTGAGATGCTTATTCCACAGATTCTCCAGGTTTGGTACTCTCTTCCTCCCCTCCAAATCTGATTAACGCCTTACAAAACTGCCTCCTTAGCTGCAGCTTTGGCTCCCTGAGTCTCCTAGTGCCACGCCAAGAGGCAGCCGCCGCCTTCGTCTTGCTGAGAGGAGCTGAGCTGCATCAGTTCTTATGCTCGTGTGCAGGGACCATTTTATTTTTTGACCTGTGGGGCTCCCGGTCAGAAGATTTTTCTGCTTCGATAATAAGTGCTTGAACGAACAGGCTGCCCCAAAGCTCCCTTTAACAAATTGCTCTGCAGGCATAGGGCTGTTCCTCGGCAGAGATCCCTTAACATGCAGACATACGCTCGGGTTTTCTAACTGGGGCAGCACAAATTACTAATCAGGATCCTTCTTAGTGACTCTTGAGGGGTCATCAGCAACCTGGCAAAGATTTTTTAATATCAAGTTATTGCGCAGCACATAAATAAGAACACAAAGCGGGTCTACTTCTACCTACTGTCCATACACAAACGCCTTGCTACCAGCAGTTTCRTTGGCATTGCCGTGGCTGCCAAAAACAAGGACAAATGGAAATCACGGGTCCACGTCACACTTGGGAGTCTGACTTGGGTTACCAGGCACCAGCTGAGCTGCTCACGTAGACGAGTGGCAGCAAGCGGCTGGGTGTGGGGCTGGATAGAGATAGAGATAGAAATAGGTTCAATAGGTTCCACATATGGTGGAGCCATGACAGCTCCAAACCTTTCCTGGTCTCGTAACCCTGCTGCATTCTTCTCTTGGAAAAATTCAGCAACAAGTCATTCAGGTGGGGAAGGACTAGATGATAAATTATTTCAGAGTGCTCTCTCTCTCTCTCATCTCTTTACTCCACTGGGCAAAACCAAATAAACAACAACACACACACACAAAAAAACCCAAGAAACATGGTTCATGATTCAAATCCGTCCTCTGATAAAACATTCCAATCAAATATTCATGAACAACTGTTTTCATTATTTGCTCACTGCTCCACTGTAGTTACACAGACAGAAGTCTGAAGCAGATGCCTGCYGTGGTGACCAGTGCTTCTCCTTCTGCTCCCTCCCTGTGTCTCTCTCCCTCTGAATTCTTGGGGATTCACAAAATCCCTCATTTTTCTTAGAATTTTCAAGGTGCCGACTTTGGTTTCTACCGCACACAGCTCAGTGGGGCTCCTTGTCCTGGACAAGTGCTGATGTTAATAATAATGGTACAACCGTATCAAGAGCATCCTGGTGTCGTTAAGTTAATCACTTGTACTCTTCTCCTCCATTAGAAAACGTTCYTGCTTATCTTTCCATCTACTACTGCCGAAAAGGCATTTGCTGATACAGGAAATGCTACTTTTTCATATAATGGAAGGTTGCACTCTTCATGATCAGTTGTGTTATCTGATCTAGTTCCTCATCTAAACAGCAGGACATGTTCACTCCTCCTGCTTAGATCTAGACCTTTTTTCCTTTTTTTTCCTTTTTTTTTTCAAATATGCATTTTTAGAGTTGTGGCATTCAGGGGTAGAAGTTGTTTTTAATTGGTGCTTGGTTTGGAGTAATGGATTAATTGCATTAATCGACTATCGAATTCAGGCCAGTTGCATGCAAGATTATATTCAGGAATATTCTTTGGTCTGTGTCTTAATTAAGGGTCAGAGTTTTGATACTCACTTGCATTAAATAGAAATGAGTGCTGTACCTTTGGAAACAAGGCAGAGTGCAGATGCCCTTAAAGGCAATGCCTGTCTTGCAGTACTAGATGAGTGGTAGATTTATCAGCAGTGTAGAAGCACAGTCTTTGTAGATATTGGGCAGCAGCTTTAATAACATTTGATGTTTTGCTGCTGTGACTTGAGCACCCTTGGCTTCCTTCGGGAGGAGGATATTAGCTATTTAGATTACAAGTGCTGCTGAATTTTTTAGTTGTTCTAGCTGCTTTATTAATTCCAGGCAAGCTCTCTTGTAGCTTGTCAAGGGCCAGAGCGTGAGGTGTACGTTCCTTTGCATGCTGCTGGAGCACAGGTAAGCAAGCGAGCAAGCTGTTGGAAAGGTCTAAAGGAGGGTCTAAAAATGCACAATCATCTGCCAGCTTTCAAGTCTTGGCGGGACATTATTTTGCATGCCAGGTAGCACAGGATTGCTGGGGAATATAAAGTAAGAAGTGGAGTTTTCGGAAGACTTGTGCCCTCATCCTCTTTCAGCAAATCAGGCCATGAAGTCATGCAAAGCAGCCTGTTCATGTGGAACAGAGATCTGCAAATCCAAATGATATGAAGGTCYTCCAAAGAAGTTCAAGGATGTATTGGCTAGAAATCAAGGCTGATATCCTGAGGTGCAAAAGCAATGTCTTTTTCTACTTATACAAGTTCTATTTCTAAATTAGATGGGCCAGTTAATAGAGTGGATGGGTAGTAGTTACTGCATTGGATSATGGGCTTGAAATCTCAGGTGCTTCCAATCTGTTGCCTATAGTCGTGTGAAGCTTTTTCTGCTGCACGTGGCTACCTGCCCATCTAAGCTAGTGAGGTGCAATGTSCTCACAAGAGTGTGAAACGTCTCTCACACAGATCTCTGCATTGACAGTTCTTCAGCGGAGATGCTTCTTGTGAGTCAAGAGTGGGAAAGCAGGGTTGGAAATCCTGCTGACGAATTTCCCACCGCATTATTGGCAGTCCTGCGTTGTTGCCTCCACTCTTGTAGGAAAATGGTGACTGGAGCTGACTCTGTCGATGGAGCAGAACCAATGGGTTAAGAGAAGTCAAGAGATGTCCCCTGAAGCCCGGGTCTGCCTTGACACCAGTCATTCAGGAGGTCAATTACACATCACCTTCACATGCAGGCTAGGGTAGTATTCCTATTTTCGTTTTCTTTGTAGCTGCTCACCTGGGAGTTGAGCTGTGTGAAGKGCAGAGAGGCCAGAGGTGGCTAATTGCTAATGCCAGTCAAGATTTTAGWGGAGGAAGAAGAAAGTGTGAGAGAGATAGAGATCAGTTTAAAAACCACAGACTGGGGAAGGTCTGTAACGGCAAGAGACTGAACAAAAAATAAACATGGCAATGATGAGTGAAAGCAGGTAGCTCTCTTTGGTGCCCCTAAATTTCTCTGAATTTTGACATTTATTGCCATTTGTGTKCTCCATCAAAGAAAATTCTACCAGRAAATTCTGCGTTCTTGTCCAGAAGTAGTAGATTGGCAAATGTGCTCTGATCCAGCCAAGCACTAGGCACTTGGTCCACTCTGACTTCCCTCCTGCCCTACAGAATCCTTCCCTGACTGTTAATCTGACATGGGCAGGAAAGCCTTTGGCATGAGATGCCTCTGCCACATAGTGCCTTGGGATGGGATGGGTGTTAGAACAGAGCGGGGAGACTCCCAGTATTCATCGTTGATGCAGTGACCCTGGTAGAGGAAAGCAAAATACGGACTAAGRCCATTTCTGTCCACACACAGGTGGACACATCCTATCTGTCACATCTTAGATGCACACACACCTATGCATGCTTGCACACATACGTGTAATCCCTCGTGTAAGTGAAACGACTGCAAAGCAGATGCCAGCCCTGAAAAACAAGAGCTCAAAACCCGTTGTGTCAAGTTTTGAACGAGAATCTGTCTTGTTTTCAGAGGAAAAAAATTCAGCTTTCCTGCCAGCATCAGCTGATCTCAATGCTGAGCGGGGGCGGCATTCGTGTGCTCAAGATGGGCCTGGGTTATTTGCATGGAACTCACTCAGCTCTTCCTGCTGTTGTTAAGCTTCCTTTGAAACTTTCTGAAACGGTTCTTTTACACCCGCCCACACCGGGAATGACACACTCCAGGGCTGCTCTGGGGAGCCAGGAAGCACTAGCAGCCTGCTCGGAGACACCCCCTGTTAGGCGCCCTTGCTCTGCCCCGAGTTTCCCATCAGAGGAGTCGCAAGGGCACGAGCACACTTCGTTGTGGGACCTCCCTCGAGCAGCAGGATCCAGGTTTCATGTCAGCAATCTTGGCAGACACGTGCAGAACAGAGCTCCAGCACTGCCCCTGCCAAGGGACCATTAGATGAATTTCTGTGGGATAACAGAAAACCTATAGGGTTTTGGGGGCAGAGGCAGTTAAGACGGGCAGGCAGATTTTATAGATGCACCAGCCACAGCAAATCTCTCTGCCCGGGCTGTGACATGGGCTCTCCTTTGCCATCCTCTCACTTGGGTTTTCACAGCCGGTCAAGGGGGTACTGGTCCCTTTTAGAGGGCAGCAGCCCTCGGAGCTTGGCCAGGGGCCCCCACCTTCCCCGGTGTGTAACTGAAACGTGTCATCCACAGGACGGACCGGAGGTGGCCTCAGAGCAGGTCCAAAGAACAGGTCCTCCCTTTCAAAAGGTCCTTATTTAGACATCTCTTATTGGGGAAAAGATTGAAATGGAGACTCCTAAACTTGGAATAAAACAGAGCACAAATAAAACAAACATAAACTCTGCTCGACTTTTGTACCCAGGCGAGGACTGAATTTAGTGCTCTCCTTTCACACTTGCTGATTTGTATTCTTGGAGGTGTCTTCTCTAATGTTATCAGGGTTGGAGGCGAGATCGCTCTTTGATTTTAAGGTATGAAAAAGAAAAGAGATGACTGCCCGCTCCATCAGCAGTGCTGCTTCCCCCTCAACAGATCAGAAACCAGGGAAAACACAAACTTCACACAATATGAAGGAATAGACACACTAGGTGAGATGTAAGACCTAGGTGAGAGTAGGTAAGGCTCATATAAGGCTCCCCTATATTGTTTTGAGCAGTAGACAATAGCAGATGCCTTAGGAAGCATGAAAGGGCAGGGCAAAGATGACAGCTAATTCTCGAGASGTCAAATAACATTGCTTGGAAGGTTGCTATGGAACAGGAACATGTAGAGATCTCTGATCCCTTTGTTTATTTTCCTCCTTTGTTCATTTCTTTTTGACTGTGAAGATCTCAGCAGCAACATCAGCCTTGTTAATAGAGTCACTGACAGATCTTAAATATTAATACGCGATCTGCCCTCTGTAATTCTAAGCAACGCTTCAGACGAGGGTGCTGGGAAAGCTGGTGCTTACTTGCAAGATCAGTCTGAAGGGGATGTGCACCTCAAAGCAGAACTGGCAGAGGAGATGAGGAAGAGGGGATGAGACGAGATGAGGAAGAGGTGATGAGACGAGGTGAGGCTGTTGCAGAGCATACAGCAGAAGTGTTTCTGCTTTGGGTGGATAGGTCACAGCTGAGGATGTAATTGCCAGCTGCAGAGGTGTAGCCCCGAGAGATCAAGAAGGTGGCCCTGAAGGCGAGTCTCTTCACAGCGCTTCAGAAGCAGACTGGTGAGAAGCGAACAGCCCAGCTGGGCTGGGGATTTCCTCTCGCTGGSTTTTGGGTTTGCTTCTTTATGTGTTTTGTTTGCTTCTTTACGGAGTCTGACAGAACACGACCGCTCTGGGAAGATTTTGCTGAGGATGTGTAAAAAAAGCGCTGAGAAACGGAAACGCTCCAGTTCCAACCCTCTSCTGCAGGGCCCCAAGGGAGCCGCGGTTGGTCCACCATCTGCGTCCCTTTYTATCAAAGGCCTCGTGTCCCCACCTCGACCGTCTCCCCACCGCGGTGCAGCGTGACCAGAAACGCCCTGGCTGCACCTGCCAACACTCAGGAACGGGAACATAAAGCAGGATGTCACTTCTCTGTGAAGACACGTAGCCCTTTTGCTTGCAAGCTTAGATTTTCAATTGAGCTGCTTCGCTTAATGCAGCCTTCCCAGTAAAGCTTTTTTTTTTTTTTTTTTTTGGCTTGTTCTTGAACTCTATCATCTCGAGGGAGCGAAAAAGAAAACAACAAGGAAAACTCACGGCTTTTGGAGCTGTCAAAGGGTTGTCAAACTCCTTTTGATGACAGTAAACATGTCAACACAGCCTGCCAGTATGAGCTGATAATTATTCTTCGTCATTCAGTGTGGATTTACTCCACATTAAGAAGACCCACATGTCCAAACAGCTTTGCTCTCGCTGTATTAAAAACCAATTTGTTATTTCCTGAGTGTAGGGGCTTGGCACAATAAACCACCAAGAAAGTAAAGGCCACTTCACAAGACCTCAGTAATCCTGCAGGACCAGTGAGCTTGCCATCTAGAACGGGTATGAACATGGTAGGTTATTTATAAATCCTAAGGGATACCAAGCAAACCTGAACAAGCTGCACTGTTTTATCAGGTTGGCGAGATAACCTCCCCTGTACAAGGCAYACAAGTACACAAGAAAGCGATAAAWCAGAGTATGCTGCACTGGTCACTCTATAGCTGGAAGTAAGGCAATCAGACAAGGAAATCTGTCCATGTACATGGCAAAAAGAAACTGTTGCAGCTAGCTGGAACAATTCTTTTTTTTCCTTCAAAAATCTCACATAATATTTTCTTGTAAAACTAGGTCTCCTGACTTGTAAATCCATTTTGGAACTATCAGACCCATTAGACCCGTTTTCGTCCTAAAGSGGAAGTTTTGAAAAAACATTTCTCCTGGTGCAAAATTGTTTTCTCTTCAAGTTGAAGAAGAACTTGCTGGTGGTAAAAGGCAGGTACCAGGTATCTACTGCMAATTCTGCCCTGCTCTTTGAAGAAATTAGCTGCTTTTCAGTCTTATTTCCAGCTGTGTAGGTGGGAGGAGTGTTACTATTCTGCTTTCCAGTGAGGTTGTCTAGCAGCCTTGACARGAGAGCAAGGTGGAACTCCCTCCAAGATTTGGGACTGGACTAGCTCAGAAAAGGCTGCCAACGTATCAGCGTACAGCAGCCCGTGAATGAATTCCCGAATGCAAATTCGTTACAGAGCACGTAGCAGAGGCACAACATCAGATCAAATCAATGTATATCAAAGCGTCATCAGGGAGGATGTCTCGAGGTCCTTGCAGCTCTTTACGTGAATGCCACAAAGTCCTTTCCGACTGTTCATCTGAGCAGTGCATCACCTCCCACCCTGATAAAGGCATTTTCCCTCCTGTACCCCTAGAAAACTTTGCCTAAAGTCCTTCACGATGCCCCCTCACTGCAACCCAGGGCCGAGGACTTTTTAACCACCCTGCAGTGGATGTGGTATTGCTGCCTTTTTGCCTTTGCTTTTTACTTACCTGGAAACTCTTTCTGTTTCTCCCTGTTCTTCTCTTCTCCGGAATTTTTCTCTGCTCTCAAATAGCAAGGAGCTGACAGAAAGTGTAAGGCGTTCAGGAGCTGCTGCCACTGCTGCATACTGATAATGTGGGCAACAGCAAGGCAGGCAGGATTGGCTCAGGCAGAGAAAATAGTATGTATCATGCTGAATTTTATGCCAGGACCAGAAGGCTCTTTATTACGTGATTTTCTTCCTTAACACTCCCAGCAGAGCAGCGAATGCATATATGCATTCGCATATATGCATTCTCTACAATGCAAATGATGTAAATCACAAATATAAGGCCGCGTAATGCCCCCTCAGGGTGCTCCAACATCAGCATCACCACCATCAACAAAGCCAAGGAGGGGGCCGTTATCGCCTTTGCTGGCACCGTTTGCTGGAAGAGATGAAGGGAAGGACATTTGCCTTGCTTGGGTTGCATCCCCACAACTCAGCCCTCCCGCAAGGCCAGTGCCTGCTAAGTGGCTAGCAACACCTTTCATTGCTGAGATGCTGGCATGAAAGCTGAGGCTTTCTAAGMAAAGGCCCTGTGAAGTGATCTTACAGTTCCTTCTGTTTTCTCATGCTGGAAGTACCTTGGAGCAGTTAAGCCTTACGGAACAGGATTTATGCGGGGACTTCGGCTCAGAAATGGCATCGCAATCAGGGGAAACTGAAAGGAATTTAGGGAAAAGGATTTTCTGGTAAAGGGGTCTAGCTGGTGGAAAGGGCTAGGGGAATCCCTGCGTAGTCTTTTCCAGCCTTAAGAGACTTAATAAATTTTAGAAGATGAACACAGGAAAGATCAAGATAAACGTTAGCCATAAACCAGACATACTCTACACTCATATTCTAGGGAGAATCAAGCCATAACAAAAGAGGTTTAACAGTCCCAGAGGACTTGCCCTTCTTCCCAGGTGGGGTTTTGCACCCAAAATGAGCTCCCTGCTTGTAAGTTGTACSCAAACTGTCCAGTGCTGCTCTGTCAAAATCCCTGAGGGATTGCTGGACCAGCTGCTGAAGTTCATTGTTCACCTTTGGTTTCTCCTGGTTACCAGGAGATGCTCCCTCATGGTGGTCCAGGAGAAACCAGGAGAACCAGGAGGTGGCTAGTTACCATAACCCAGCCTTGAGTGGTGGAGGAAGACCCCAAACCCTCCTTCAACCCACTTCAGAAGCTCTCAAGATGTGCTAGAGGCAAAACTCTGCTCCACATA
Source organism: Eudromia elegans (assembly GCA_003342815.1). Classification (NCBI taxonomy): domain Eukaryota; kingdom Metazoa; phylum Chordata; class Aves; order Tinamiformes; family Tinamidae; genus Eudromia; species Eudromia elegans. Next base: position 483,126 of record PTEX01000288.1, read on the forward strand.
CCAGGACGGAGAGGGTATTATCCAGCCTTGGGAATTTTTGTGCTTCTTTCATCACTCTGGGCAATCTGCACACAGGCACCTTTCGTTCACCTGCTGTGAAACATGCTGTYTGAAGATGTTCTGCTAGGGAAAAGCTGCTTTATGAACCAACTGGGGGCTCTCGCTGGTGAAGCCATCAGCAGCACATAATTTCCCGTTAAGAGGCATTTGCCTCCTGTAGGCCGTGTTAATGGAGCCTGACTGGGCTGTGATTTGGTTATCCTTAGCCAGCAGGTACGCAGCAGCTCTCATGTGCCATAGGAAGGCAGGCTGCACGCTAATGATCCTTCCTTGCAGGGACTCTCGTGCTGCGAGCTCTCACAAACATCACTGTGACAGGCAACTAATGAGAAAAGTCAGAGCATCCCTGTGGGGGACCATGCATCAGCGGGCCACTCTGCCAGACCATTGAGAGACACCAGCACATTCAGATAGCTGCAGAACTGGGGCTGCAGCCACAGCCCTAATAGCCTGTCCTGCTATTTCTTCATTTGGCTTGCTCGCTTGRTGGGAGAGCAGCTCTCAGATTCACTAGCTACGGCTCTGTTCGCTACGGAGAGGTTTTGCCCATGTTTATGCGCTGCTAAAGTCATAGGAAAAAATGACCCTAGGAGTAGAGGAGTGACTTGGCCACTGGTGCAGAGAACAGAATAGATGCCAGAGGCAGGAGCAGGATAACGGCCCTTGGTGGGTTCTCGTGACGTTAGATATCACATGGCACCAGAAAACTGTAGAGTTGGGAAGGTTGGAAGAAGCAGAACGGATAATGCTGATGAAAAGCTGTATGGCCAAGTCCACCATTCCTGCAAAAACAGGCTCTGCATAGCAGCCGGAGAACCTAGGCTCGTGACCAGAAGTAATAGCAGAGATGGTGGAACAGCAGTAATGCTGTAAGGAGGAAAACACAGAGGAGGCACGGAGGGTGCCTGGCATAGGAGTGATCTGAGCTTTTGACTGGGTGGTACTGGAGCAATGCGCGTGCTGAGGAAATGTCTCATTTGCTTGTATTGCATTTAGGAGTCCCAGGCACGAGCTCGCTGGCCACAACTCTACGGCRTATCTTCTTCCCCTTGCCACAAGGTCATCTAAGGTCTGGTCATGCCACGCTCTCTGCAAAGGGACAATAACAGGCCATTTCTCCTCTGCTATTTTTTTATTTGTTTGTTTCAAGGGGTGCCGTTTACMCTGTGATTTTCCAGCAGAGCAACTTCCTTTCTAGCAGCCATATTTTTGACTGCTCAACTTGAAGCGCTTCCAGCCACAGATGCCCTCAATTAGGGATGCGCTAGGACTTTTTTGTTCAACCTGTGGTTCAAGTAGCCAATAACACTGGAAACCGAATCATTACATCTGAATGGAAGTGACCAAAAGAGGCATATGATGAAGCCTTGGGAGAAATAATGGAAACAGGAAAATGTGCAGGAAAAATGGGTAGGTCTGGAAACAAGCTGCTTTTTTTTTTTTTTTTTTCTCCCTCCTTTTTTTTTTTTTTTTTTTTTTTTTTTTTTTTTTTTTTTTTTTTTTTTTNGGAACCCTCTTTCAATCTCTTTGAGCATGATTTGATGCCACTCAGAGATTCTCCCTGACTTCACCGTCTGTGGTCTCAGACCCATGGTGACACACAGCAAAGACGAACAAATATCCTAGTCCTCCTTTTCTTTAAGAGAACATTGTGTCTGTCTATAACATAGTTTTCTTATTTACCATTATAAATAGCAATCCAGTGGTGGCAGGCAGGTGGACAGGATGAACTTAAAGGTCTTTTACATGCCTAATGTCTGTGATTTTGTGAGTCATTTCGGTGAGAAGAAGAGGAGATAAAATGTATGAATGGAGCTAAAAGACATGACATCGTGGCTCTGTTTACTTTCCTTGGAATTAGCAATAAACTGAATTATGCTGAACCACTTATCATTAACAAAAAATCTTTAAYTTGCTTTTTCTAAAATGTTTCCCTTCCCTCTTAAATCAATTCACTGGAGAAAAGCAAGAGGCTTTTGGGTTTATACACAAGACAGAACAACTTCACCATTGAACAAATAATGGAATTTCAGACATCACAAATGAATCTCAGCCATACATACATCTAAACTGCATCTCAAATATTTAGCTGCAGCCTTTAGCAGCATTTTTTTTCCTGGCTGCTTACTTGAACATCCTGTACTGCTGTGTTGGCTAAARCGCTTTGGTGAAATCCTCTGGATATTAATTTTTATGCCTTCCAGAGTAGTGCTTTTTCTTAGCTCAGTTTATAGTGGGGTGAGAAGTAAGGACTTTTCTCAATGGACTTCATYGTGCAGCGGAACTTTCATGTAATTTCCCAAAATGAGCGCTGTTCATTCAGTAGGGGCCTGAGGTTCTTCTAGGACCCCTTATCATTCATGTGCCTTACATGGATAGGGGCTCCATGCCCAATACGCACCTTTCCCTTTGGTCTTGCAACACAARTCTCCTTTCCTTAAATAAACCCCTCCTAATCTCAACCCGGATGACTAAGATCTGCTGTTTCATCACAGTGGTGGTATAGAGACATTGTAGTATCCCTGCCTCTTAGAAAGCCTCCMTGCTCACTTCAGACAGCTCACTGACCATTGAGCATCTACCTGAGGAGGAAGGAATTCACAGCCTCCCAATGCAAGCCTAGGCTGGCGTGAGTTGACTTGCCCCTTCTGCAGAGTTTGAAGTGCTGGCAACGAGAAAAGTGTTCCCAAGGCTGCTGCTTTTACCTCTGTTTTCCACTTGTTCCCCAAGACTCAAGATTCTGCTATGTAAGTGGCTCAGAGAATAGCTACCACGCTTAAGTAAAACCAGGCATGTTTCAGTTGCTGCAAGGCTGTACAACCAACCCTAGAGATGCCTTACCTAGACATTATTCTTTACCTGGGCTTATTCTCTTTCCTATGCTGCCTCCTTTTGACCTTTCCTTCATCAAAATGGACAGAAATCCTTTCTTTGTCCTTGCTGCCTTATATCCCTCAGGTCAGCCCCCTTCACACACACCTCCAGCTCTGTCTCTGATCACTTAGCCGCTGCACAGTCCTGCGCCACCTCCCTTGGGTTTCCCACTGCAACCCCTCTCGCTTAAGCCCAACGTGCTGTGTGTTTTCCCATGCTCACAAGGAGAGGTTGAAGGTGAAGAAGCAGGCGCCAGGCACCAGACTCTTCAAGGGATCATTTTAATCTGCCCATGAAACAGATCGACTATGAGAACAGGCCAAAATGGCAGAATCACGAGTAGGTTTCTTGTCTACAAGGTCTGGATGGCCCTTTGCTCCTGAATAAAAGACCAAAAGACCAAAATGGGGTGACCTTTCTGTAGAAGGGATCTGTCTATTTGATGTTGCACGGTTAGGGGTTCTCAGCCTCTGAAAGAATGTAAGATTATCCATGCTAATCCTTAGCGTTAGCTCCAAAAAAATGACATTTTAAGAGATGCTTTACACAGCCTGAATCTCCTGCTCACTKGGATCATAACGAAGCAGCATCTCCTGGTGCAAAACGCCTCCGTCTTCAACATCTGGCCACCTGTAGTCAAAGCTAACTCCAATACAGCACAGCTTGGATCCAATTGCTGGGAATACAGATAAGCTAGAGGAAAAAAACATGCTTGAAAGAGTTGGGAGTGTGGAAACTCTACCCCTTGGCTCGGGAACTCTCTTTCAGCTCAGGGTCTTGCCTGGTCTTTCCCTGTGTTGCACTGGAGATAGGGTGATTTTATGYTAATAATGCTGTCACTGCCCTGTGTTCACCCCGGAGAGAGCAGATGATGCATCTTCTGCCAAAGAGACTTCACAGAGGTTGCAATTTTCCTTTGCACGGAGCTATGGCAGCAATCTCTCAACTTAATTAGTGATTGCCAAAACATGTCACACTTGGTAGGAGGTAAATTATTTTGGCCTTATCAAATCATTCTTAAACATGCTACTTCCTTCGTGGTCACAAAAACATTATGGCCTCAAATCAGCATGGGAGCTGTTACTTACCAAGGGGAAAGAAAAAGTTCTTGTGATGATAGTAGAGCTCTGTAATAAAATAATGCGTGCAGGTAAAAAGGAAACTCTGCCTCAGGCTTCATGTAGCATCCCCTTAGTGCCAAACCCTGACATCTTAAACACTCAGAGTGAGGAAGTTCAGACGTGCCCCTGATGGACAGACCTGCACGGGCGCTGGGAGGCACACGGGAGAGTTCTTCCCCCTTGGGAGGGAGAATATCAGTGAACTGGCCCTGAATTCCGAAAACCAGCCCCGTCAAAGGCCTCACTCAGACCTTTCTCTCCCAGCGGCCCAATTGCCAAGGAAGAGACGACACCAMAGGTCTGGTCAGTGAAGAGCTTTTGGTTACAATGGGTTAGGGTGTCAGGAGATGATTTGGCTGGACACAACAATCCCACTTACTGAGGAGTATGTTTGAAACTGGCCGAATCACTTAGTCGACGTGATTTCTCCTGTTCTGTGCACTCTCTATGAGAGAAAATAGCCATTTCATCTCTTCATAAGAAACCTCATATGTAAGACGTAACCTTACTTATTCCCCATGAAGGAAACGGTTTGAAGCCCTGAATACCCTTGCTACATGTGAACCCTCCTGAATCCATACGAAATGCGGCACCACCGGCTGCTTTTTCTTCCCTCTTCTCTTCCCTCTGCTATCCAAGGGAGCAGAGAGCACCAAACCTCTCAAGAGTTTTGTTCCCTTTGAGAAAAATAAGGTCCTGTTTGCAACACACCACGAAAAGCAAATTTATCTCCCTTTGTAACCAACCACGTTCTGATGTCCCCATTTCGTTTCTTCAGGTTCTGAAATTGATAACGATTCTCACCCAACACCCCAACAGCATCTAAGGGAGCCCAAAGGGAAAGGAGGTTTGGCCTGCAGGTTGGCAGTGGTGTGACTGCAGCCACCAGGGCTCGTGTTCTTCCTCCAAGCCAGCTGCAGGAGACTGTGTCAGCACGTTTGTGTTTTCCGCASGACAGATTATTCCCTTCTATGCATTTTCTTACATTTGGGAAGATCTTTCCTGATATAAAGCACATTGACATCAAGTCTGCATTAAAAAAAGACAGCCCGTCTGAACTATGCTGCTTTAATTAAAACAGTGTAACTTCTGTAATTTCTTTGTCATAACAGCATCTTCTTACGTTTTCTTTGTAATTTATCCCTGATGGGCTTTGAAAGTTGGATCATGTGTTTATCCCAGGCCCTGGTAAACAAGAAATTTCCAACTGAAGGAACACTGGGCCCAAGAGGCAGAGTGTGACTCCAAGGCATTGACAGCAAGACTGTCAAAGCAGGGAAAGAGAAGCTCTGCAAATGGACAGAGCTTCTTCATCACACTCTCCTTCCAACAGAGCCTTGTGGATGCTCCTGCTCTTGTAAATCAGTAGGAACCAAGACTCTGCTCCTGCTTGTTTTGGAATATAATTACCTAAATCTAAGTGACTCGCGCAGCCTTCAAACCTGCTTACCGTTGCTTACTGTTGCTTTATGCACTGACCATTAAAGGAAATATAACTGAGCCCTGTGCCACTATGAAATACATTAAAGCATACGTGTGCTGGAAACCTCCAATGTGATCCACTAATTAATCAGCAGCCACATGAAGTGTGTGTTACGGTTTGCATGCTATTGGGCAACACAGAAATTGTTGGAAATGGGGGAGGGAGCCATAATCACTTTTACTGACCTATTAGAATTTCTGAAGTTCCAAAATGAAATTTTAGAGGCCGATAAAGCRAAAATTCCTGAAGTGTGTACAGGAAAAACAGGACATAGGAAGAACAAGAACCCATGTCTATAGGATTTAAATATTCCTCATTGTAATGGAAATCCTGGAAGCTCTGACAAACAAGGAATTTATTTCCAGCAATTAAGGAATAACCACTACACGTTGTGCGACAAGAGCGTCTCCACCAAGTTTTCCTAAGGGAAGYTTTCCAATGTAGGTGCAATTAGGGGGTGGTGGGGCAGGGGCAGGGTATTCTCAGAGTCTRCACAGCGGAAGCTGAGCCAGCCTGTCCCCACTGTGGCTCCAAGTTAGGCTAAGTGGATGCCCCGACCCGTCAACAAAGTCCATTTGGAGAGTACTCCGACCTATATTGCGGCAAGGCTAGAAGGTCACTTAAGTTATCACTTTACAAGGGTCTCTGTGTAAGTGCAAGCTTGCAATTAATTGCTTCATTAATTGTAGCCTGTAGAAGCCTGCTTAGAACAATGGCACCTGTGCTCCAAGGTCAGGGAATGAGGACATGTTCAGAAGAGTTATTGAATGTGGTGTCTTGAATAAAATTCAGGCAGACCAGGCAGGTTTGATTAGTATTTAGTTAGTTCAAAGTACCACGTGTCTCTGGAGACCAAAGCCCCTTTTCTGGGATATCACACCTCAGGGCATTTGGAAATTACTCGATCTGCCATTCCCCTTGCCACGGGGAAGGAAAAGGATGAGAGCAGTTACAAGGCCTGGGACTGGGAACAGGGAATTATGCTCCATGGGTGATGCTGGGCACTTGGGCTTAGCAAGTCTGGGTAACAACTGATTTGAATTGCATCCTTTAGGTGYACATCCAAGGCAGGCAGCAGAGCAGGGACTTGTCTCCTTTCCCACASCAGAAGCCCTACTCTTTCATGCCTCTCCCACCCTCTTTGGAAGCTGAGTCCCTCTGGGAATGAGCACGGATGCACACTCCGTCAAGCAGCTCTGACTCTTCCACCCTTCTTTGAGATAATGCAGGGAATTACCTGATGTGGAAGATGTAATTCATAGCTCATTGCTGATCACTCCACATAATGGGTATATTTTAATACCACATGGGAGAAGGAGGGAGAAAAAAGATTTCTGCAGTTTGAAAAAATTGTGGGKTTTTTTTCCCTACGATCATATAAAATATTGAATTAGTTTTATTACCAAGAGTACATTCAGAATATGTGCCTTGATAGGTACATTGTAATGCACTTCTTACCTCTGTGGATACACCTGGAGGCAAAGTATCCCAGAGAGGCTGGCATTGCTTGGAGTAGGAAACAGCCTTTGGGAACAATGCAATATTATGTAATGAACTAATCTTTCATTTCTCAGCAAAAAAAAATCAACCACCTTRGGCACAAAAGGAACCAAGGGCTGGATACAGGGTACTCCAGGTGAGAAGTAGGACCAAGACTGTTTCAAACCACGGCCAGAGATATTGAAAGATGAACTTGTTTGTCTGTCTGAACACTGTAGACAGTCTGAATTTCTGTTGTTAGCATTGGGGGAAATGTTCTAACTTAGTTCAAGATTTTGTCCAGGGTCACAAGAACAAAATGCAATCTCTCCATCTACTTCAATGACATGCGTTTTTCTCCTGTTGGCCTTGTGGCACTCAAGATTTTTGGCTAAAAAAGAATTTGCAGAGGTGCACCTGGGCCGTGCCACTAGCAAAGGAAACCTCTCTATCGTGTTGCTTCCAGGGGCCTGTGATATGACTCTGCAGCTGTACCTCGGTTTTCCCTTGCAGTAACGCTCGCACTCAACAGAAATGTCTGTAGCCTCGCAGAGGAGCCCGTGAACACAAGCACTGGCACTGCAGGAGAGCACAACCAGCCTGGCGAGGCACGCTGCTCGGGCRCAGCGGCTACAAAAGCGAGGCCCTCGAGGGTGTCGTGCTCTTCCAAGCACCGCAGCAGCTCGCACAACAGCCACCTCCTCTCTAAGAGGATGCCCTGCAGCAGCTCCCCAGACCCACCCGTTGTAATTCGGCAGATAATCCGGTGTTTGTCGTGGGCAGAAGAGTCGCTGGGCTTAGAAACTCAGTGCAGAGAGGTTTAGATGCAAATTGCACAGCTGCAGGGAGATCTTTGTCCCTTCGGTTTTGACTCTTGTATTTAATCCCAAAATATACAAACTCATCTCTTTTCTGCCAATGGGAAATCAGAAAATCCAGTGAAGAGCTGGAAATGTCTACTAGTCGTCTTTGAAACTAGCAAATCAGTAGATTCAATCAACCAGGAGTGTTTTACCGCTGCCCATTTGAAACACATTCAGAGACTGCAATCACAAGCGGTCAGTTCATTTAGYCGAGCATCCAAACAAAGCAGCAATTCAGGAGCCTTCCCAAAAATTGGCTTATTCAAGATTAGAATACAGCCCAGGGTCTCTGGTACACAGTGCTGATTTCTCTGAAATAATGTGAAAAAAAATATCTGAGCGCTCTGTAGGCTGCCCAAAGGTCAAACTGAAAAATCTTTGCTGTAGGAAACATCCATTAATTTTACTGCTACGTATATTAAACGCCAAATGTGTGTGCCTCCTTTCTGTTGTTTTTGTTTTAGAAAAGGAGCCTGCCACTACGCAAGATGAAGATGCTCTGCTSTATGAACAGCACCTGAAGTACTGCACAACTCAGGGGACATCATCCATCACCTTGGAGGATGAGACAGAATTCCTCGTGTGGCCTTGCCTTGTGATACAGCCACTGAAGCAGCACCCAAAGCTGAGGGCTTTTTGGCTCCCGAAGCAACTGGACAGGTTGTGGGTCTGGCACAAGCGGAGTGAGACGCGGCGAGGAGGGCGACGTTCCCTTCTCAGGTTTGGAACTGATCTTTTCTCACCTCCGTTTTTGCAGGGAAACCTACAGTGGGGAAAAGAGCTGTCCAAACCCAATACCTCAGTTGCTCTTCGGCAATCTGAGTCCATTCAAAATTTATCGGTGCGTTKTGGTGTTTTCCATGGAAGCAGGATGTACCACGAGTAGGATTCAGGCTGATATGAGGGTCACAGCAAGGGCTGAGAAACCGTACCAACACGTGCACAGCCTCCGAGCACGCATGGGAAGAAGTGATCTGGGAAGAAGAAACTAGGAGCGACTTCTTCTGAGCATCTCAAGCGAGTTGCTTGGAAAAGTGCCTGTCTTGTCACTTTGTGATGTTTCTTGGACTTAGGAAATGCCTGAGACAGAACCCGTTATCAAAGAAAGCTTTGGAGTGCCTTGGTGGTGATAATTTTGCATTTCCCTTCCCTTAGGAACGCAGAGTGCCAAAGGGAAGAGTGGTCTGAATCCCTGCGGGAGCTGTCACAGAACCGTCRGCTTATTGATCTGTGGCCACGGAGAGCAGCTGGGGAGCAGCCGCCTTAACTGCAACAGCGAAACATGAGAGGCAAATGCTAACCAAAAACATTCCAAAGAAAAAAAAAAATCCCAAGGTGGCCAGAATGCATTATCCCATCCATAAATCTGCCTGAATCTAAGGGTTAGATAGCTCAGACCTTTGAGGTTTGGTTACGCTTGCAGATCTGGAAAGAAGTGTTCTGTTTTCCAGGAGGAAAGCAGTAACCGCTGTCCACAGCTCCACCACCCTGCTCTTTTCCTTGGACTGGGAGCATGTTCCCTCTGCGGCCACTCTTAGAATTTAATTCTCCCTGGAGGCTCTACCTTTAAAGTTGGGAAAACTCAGTGAGAGATAAATGCCTAAATGGGAGGGTATCTGGCCCCCCTAATCAGTTGTTGTGGAGGATTTATTATGGTTTTATAGATGCCTCTGTGAGAGAAGGGAGGAAAGGGCCTCTGAATGATTTTGTGAACTGTACAGACACACTAGGCTCCGTGGCAAGAGTGCAAAAATAATCTGTTGAAATGACATTATTCTGCACTGGAATAATCCTCACTGTCTGTGAAATAAGGAGCCAATAGACGAACAACAGAAAGTGCTACCAGGATAAAACCAGGATGCCAAGGGGGAGTGATGCTTTGCACACTTGGAGCATGGCTGCACTGATACTCCCGTGGCTCCCGCTGTCTCAGCACCATGTGCAAGGATAGGGAACAAGTCAATGTACAGACTTGGCCACTGTGCAGGATGGTCTCATTAAAAGACCCCTCAAGTCCTCAAGCATTTCAAGCTGGTCTCATTTCAGGCCCAACAGCTTCCTTGTAATTAAACATCTACATAATGAACTGAACCCTCCTGGGAACGTTACTTGTGAACTACCTTTCCAATTATGTAAAATCAGCTTAAGGGCTAAAGCAATCAGGCCATTCATTAATCTAATCCCCTTTTGTAGCTGTGATTTGTGACTTGGAAATGTGACCGCAAGATCAAAGGGACGAAGAGAATGACAAGGAAATTATACAAGATACTTAAGAAGTCCCATGTCCCAAGATATCACTGGCAGCACACTGAAATCAGCAGGGGCTGGCATACAACGCACTGCAGATCACCAGGTTTAGTGTGCACAAACCTCTTGTTTCTCAGACGTATCTACCCCAAGGGCAAGAGTTGGCAGAAGCAAAGTCTACCCACACTGCTGTCTGGARGCCAGCTCCAGCCTGGAAAGCAAGGAATGGGTGGGCTGTAAGTTGGTAATCCCCACTCCCGCATGGTTACAACAGTCTGAAGCAGCACTGCTTCTGGAAGCAACCTTAAGGGTTGAAGGGCCACGAGACTTACTCTGCCGCTCCATTTGGGGCTTGTTTTCCCTTCTCTGAAGTGTGCAGGGGTCTTGAACACCCTGGGCTGTGTCAACCTGTTTGCAAAGTCAGCAAATGCATTTTGCAATGGCCAGCACTAAACATTAAATAGAAGCTGGCTGTCCTATGGTAGCTATCGTTCTAAGACCTTTAAATACATATCCTTGGCAAGYGCAGTGCTTTAAGTGGAGGACATACGTATGCACTCATACAAAGATAGTTTGCAAGCAGAGCTGCACGAACCTTTGCAAGTGATATTTATCCTACATTTTCCTGCATAGAACCTCGTTTTGAACTGCTTCAAACCCTGTCAAACCTCGGGGGTGAAATCTAAGGAGGTTAAGCTCAACTTTCTTTGAAAGTCAGCTCCTTTGTAAAAGCATCCAGGACATGGCACAATGCTGAGAAAATGAAAATCTCTTTGGGAAATGTAAGAGCCTGGTATCTGCTCACTTGCTATTCCCATTGCTTTAGCTGTGCTCTGTAGCACATCCTGCAAGTAACACTTGGCAGGTTACCCCACATATAAGAAGGAAAGTAAAATACTCCAGGTTAGTTTTGCTCTTTCTAGAGGCCCTTCTATCTCAGACGTGAGGAGGTGAAGCATCATACCATAAACTCCTACTATGTACAAACATATTTGCATGGCCATGAATATCAGTTTCTTGGCCATTCTCTGTTTTCTGACTCAGAAGTATGGGGCAGAGAGGATGAAAAAGCCAGGGTGCAGCAGCAGACACCCACAGGTCTTACCAGCAGCACCAGCTACTTTGGTGGAGTGCTCCAAGTCACACCATCGGCTAGTCTTGGTTTCCACACCTAGKATGGGGTCCATAAGCCAGATAAAGCACGAATAGGACTTGGCTGTTATCTACATGTTATTTTCAGCGGTGGTTTAATGTCAAAACTTGACAAAAATATCAAAAAAAGAGAAATATATTCTTGTGTCCCGAACCTGTAATATTTGGTCTTTAATAAAAGCTGAAGGTGTACTGTCTTCCCCTTTTGACTGCAGCCACGAAGATCATACTGTTCTACCTGGTGAATGCCAAAACAGGTCAAAATACAGTTTTTTCAAGGCTTCCATTTCTGAAATTTGGTACAAAGTAATGAAGAAGTTTGKAAATTACCATGAGGAAAGACGAGCCCGTTCAGCCTGCATCCATAAGAAAGCAGGAGAAACTCCTTTCCCTGTTGCACAATTCTCTGCTTGTTCTTAAGGACAAACCTAGCAGTGATTTCTGGAGCTGGGCCTATTTAAGGCCCATGTTCCATGGGGTGGTGGGAATGACTCCTCAGTCGTGACACGAGGGCAGTAATTGCCCCATGGAATAAACGCGGCAGGCGGGAAGCAATTGCTCTCGTGCATTTGGATGCAGTCTGCTGCCCCCAAGATTTCATGTTTTGCCGGCGAGGAAAGCGGGATGGGGTTTGGAAAGCTATTTAAGCACCTAAGCATGCAGAGAATTGCCCAGTGGGATTTTCCAGTCTGTGTCTCTGTGTTTGGAAAAAAAACCCACTAAACCTGCCTTTGTGTTTCTCAGGCTCCGAAAGCCAATGGAAATCTGGCTTCTGCTGCTTGAAAACAAAAAAAAAAAGGAAAAGAAAAAAAAGACAAAGAGTGAGCAGCCAGCCAAAAAAATTGCATGGCCCCAGACAGTGAGGTTAAGCAGGAATGATTTAGGAGATGACCAAAATGTTACACCGTCTGCAGATTAAGGAGATTATATGGAAGCTGAGTGGAGGAAGTGCTACCTGCTGCTRTCTCTGGTTTGGCCTAGCTGGCATCTCAGACTCTGTTCTGAGGGCTGCAGAGGGCCTTCCCCATCCCACGGGAGAGCAGATACAAAGGAAAGTCCATTCCACAAAGGGGGGCCCTGCACAGCTGCATTGATCAAAGCAGATGGGCTCCATGAAGCCTTAGATCAGCAGCACATCAGYGAGAGCCTCCGTGTAAACACTAAGTCCTGCATGGAGCAGAAGTAGCCCCGGCAGGAACCACGTTACTTTTTTTTTTGTAGCATGGAGAAAATTATGTTGTCGGTTCATAAAGAGCATCTGGGACACCTTCTGACATCCATCCTTGTGCAGTTCTTCCACACCACGACGCGGACATATGCAGCATCACTGCACTGCCAGATGCTCTGGGGATTGAGCCGAGGACGCCTGCTCCTTTGGATGGCCGTGCACTGCAAAGCCATCTTCTGCACATCAGCTCTGGAGCTGTAAATGCCTTGCACTTGTGAAGAAGACCCATTTTTTAAAAAGAGTTGGCCACAAACGCTAAATTCTGTCAAAAAGTATCCAGCCAGTGCTTATGGCTTTGCAGTTCCTATTGTAATTTTTCTCCATTACACACTTTTTCTTTTGTTTGTGTAGACCTACCCATGGAACTTCATGAAGTCTAAAATCTTTCTGAGTAGCAGCAAAGAGTTTTGAATGCAAGTGCCAAGCTCTGATCTTTAGTTATAGCTCTGACGTGTTAGACTACCCTTCTGTATTAATGGGGAATCTCAAATATTATTCAGGAATTCAAGTTAGAATAACTATCTAAGTAGAAATCACAGGCTAATAGGACATAACATTTTACTATCTCACATATAAAAGATTGTCTGAATGCTGCCTCATTTCATCCAGTCTCTCACCTGGTTTCCTGAAAGAGGGAATGAAATACTAAGAACTGTCCTAATCCATCATTATGCCTGTCAGTTTTAGAAACATCCATTAAGGTTTTGCTATGGAGCAAGATAAGCCTCTGTGAGAGGCCAGCGCCAAATCCTACCCATGTAGGCTGTGGTTTCTCAGGTCTACCTGATCTTCACAATGGTTGGCTRTGCAATTCCATTTTCCTGGATCTGCTTCTTCATAACCTGAAATTCTTTCGGGTTTATGGTCTAAAGTATGACTGTACGTATTCGCCTTGCTAGGTACAGGATTTTGTTTAATTTTAGATATTTCTCGACCATACAAGGTTTTGGTCTCCATGTGAGCGGACTAGTCCCTTCCACTGAAACCATCTTCCACTGGAAAATGCCCATTTCTTGACTGTGGGGCTTGGCAGAAGTACTGGGTTCAGCAATGGACCTGCTCGAGGGGAAGACACCCAGCACTGGTGGTGTCTAGAACTGGGGGATTAAATATGTGCTGGACTAGGCTGAGTAGGGATTTGACCCTCTTTCTGTRCAAGACTTGAGAAGGGGTTTCTCAGCCTGCTGACGGGTACAGAAGGCTTTGACATTCTGAAGGGAGTGAGGAAGAGATGGGAGGAGAGGAGCACGTAGGGGTGGGATGAAGATGATGATGATGATGATGATCTTTGTGGTGGGGAGAAGGGAAATGATTTCTACTTTCAAAGCAAAAGCAGAAATAGAAGTCAAAGCTCAAACAAGCCCAGTCCTTTTTCTGCCCCGTGTCTAGCCAAAGCTTATCTTAGTGAATCCAAGGGGCCAATTAACAAAGATTTATTTACTGTCTGGCAAAAGAGCAAAAGCAAAGCACCCGTCTGACCTTTCTTGCTGATGGCTTCTTGTTCTAAGGAGCCACATTGGGCAGTTTTCCGTYGTTATGCTAAACCAATCCAACATGTAAATCTCAGCACTTTTTTTTTTTCCAATGACCAAATCCTTCCGCACATCATGATGTCCTTTCCCTGGCCTTCSTGTGACCTTCACCACCTTTGATATGCTGCTACTGAAGCAGTGTGRTCTTCCAGATTCATGCAGCCCCCGGGATCAGCCAACATACTGGGTCCTAGTGTATTTGGCTGCTCAGGTATGATACTTTTTAGTACTTTGTTATGCTGTTTGTTACCCCTTTAGTGGACTGGGCTGTGTTTCTACCATCTAGATACCACTRGCTAGCCATTTCCAGGCCTCTTGAAGGAACACAGCTGCAGGAGATTAACTGATGCACTATTTTCCCCAACATGAAGCAAACACAAGCAYTGTGTCAACACGGCCAGGCTCAGTACTCTTCCTTGGCTGAAGCATCAGCAAAGGATCCCGCCTAGCCCGCACGTGCGACAGGCTTGGCCCTTAAAGCTGCTGCTGAACAGCTCTGCCTGGAGGACTGAACTGCACAATGCTGAAGCACGTGTGGTTCCCGCCTGAATTTTCACTCGTTACTGCCATTGTTATCAGACAAATTCCTCGACCTAAACTTGAGAAATAATAGCCCTCRGACAAGGAAATTTGGTGTTTTTCCAATGACAAATTTCAGTTGTCTCAGAGGCGTGCAAGTTCAATGAAAGACATTGTGTTAATAGCAATAAAACAATGGTAGGGCCCTGCTGCTTTTCTTTGATATTAAAGGCTGGCTTTCTCCTGATCTAAAGGGCCTGGTCTGGCTTCACAAATATCTGGTGCTGCTAACTGTTCAGAGCAGGCTGATTAGAACGGCAGGTTAGAAAGTTAATGGTTTTGGGTCTGTGGAGCACACCTTGCAGTCTCCCATAGGCCCTGCCACCATCAGTGTATAGATATAAGTGAACATTTCCGTGTAACCGCTGAGGAGACTGTTAGAGGAGACTAGGAGACTCCTTTAGTGCCACGYTGGGTTATCTGCCGTGCTGAGAGGGACACTCAGTAATGACTCTGCAGGCACGGGTGAAGACATCCGTGTCGAAGCAAATGATGAGGCCTTAGGTGGCTGTTGGGCAGAGGCTGAAAACCAGCAAGCTCCTCTTAGGAAGGAAACAAACCAAAGCACTGCCCCTTCTCTGGCAAAAAAACCACAAAATAAGAAAGGCAGGGGTGGAAATCCAGATTAAAATTGGACCGGGGAACAAACAGAGCAATTTTTTATAGAGAATGGTTTTCCTGGAAAACAAATCCACTTCTGAGGAAGAGAAATTGGTTTTTTTCTGCTCTTAGAAGGATCTTAACCAGTTTTCTTTCTCAGATCATCAGCTTGGGAAATAACAAATTATTTTTTCCCAGTGGGAAGCCTGAYCATTTAATATAGTAAAATGGTTTCCAATAGAAAATCCCTGGCTGGACATTGCATAAAGTGACATGGAACCTGACCATTGCCAAGCGACACCTAATATATTCTATGGCTTTCTCCCTTGGTAAAATATCTCACAAGACAAGCACCATTACCATGGAAATATATCAAATGGAGTAACAAATTGTACATGTCGCTCTGCCTCCTATCACTCTGGGAGAGGGTTTGCCCCGTGTTCGGGTCTTGTCTTGGGTCTTGGTGAGCTTCCCTTGCTGTCATGGAGTTATGGGCACTGCTTGGATGTAAAGCTTTGAGTTAGCAGGGGGTGTTTTTTGCATTACCTCATGGGACAGGTAAAAGGCAGCAATTCCCAGGGGCCAGAAGCAGCAGAGCATGGAGAATACCGTGAGGCCGAGATGGTCTCTTGGTGGCATCATCAGGAAATTGTCTTCGCTCTCGGTGTCACTCGAGTAGTCACTCTGGAAAAGCAAGGAAGAGAGAGGTGGGAAGGGTTGATTGCTTAGATCCTTGTTAGTTCTCCCCAGTCCTCCCATGGCGTTTCTTCCCCCGAGACCCCAGCTTTCCTGCAGTACTCACAGTGGAAGCCTTGCGGTGCCTTATTTGTGATAGCCTCATCCTAGGTCTCTAAGATTTGAACTGAGTGCTTGGGCAGCCACCGCCAGCCCAGTATTGGGAAAATTCTGCAGAGACCTGAAGACTTCCTTACAGTTCCTTACGTTTCATGAATGAGAGAAAATGAGTCTGTCTGTGTGACGTGGAGCTCCTGAAGCATGATGTCACCTCTGTCTGATGTAGCAGGAGGTGTACATGTGTGCTCTGCATCTCCTGGGCACAGTTTAACCTCTTGCTATTCCTATTGTTCCCACCTAGGTGCAGGACTCTGCAGTTGCCCTTTTTGGAAATTCCCGAGGTTCCTCTCTGCCAAACTCCCTGATCCCTCAAGTCTTGCTGCTTTGGTAGAAGTGACCAAGCTCCATTTTGCATAATTTCAGTAAAATCCTACTGCTCAAGAGACACGTCCTGAGGCTGCTGTACACTTTTGGGGCTTGGTGACTTGCCTCTCTGCTTTAATTTTCAGAAYTGGCTGCTAAGTCGTCACTGAAACCAATGAGCTTTCCTTTCAAGAGTAAAAGAAAAGAGAGTGGCGTGGGCAAACTCACAGTGTTGCTGAAACTGTCCCTCTGAGCGGTGCCCTTTGCTGAATTTCATGAAAGGGGAGAGACAATAGAAAAAGCTTTTGATTATTCAGTTTTTGGCTGAATTTGTGGCTGATATTTCAAACCATTTTTCTTTTAGATGAAGATGAAACAGAGCAAAGCTTTTCCGGATAGCGTTGGTCAAGTGACAAACCAGAAAATTACCAGCTTTGCTGCTTTCTAAAGGGATTAAATCCTCTCAAGGTGGTGGAATCATGACATTTTTCAGAGTTTCCACTTAGAGAGCAGATGTGATTATTAGATTGCAAGAGAGCAGCAGCAGAAGTTTTCCTGATTAAGCCAACACAAAAACTCTTACCAGGAAATATTAAGTGGCCATAGTAATAGGCTAATTTAMTAGTAGATTCACACTGTGAATCCAATTTCAATGGCTGAAGTTCTCAGGAATAGGAGGTAAAGGTACATAATGGAGCAGATGACCTGGCTGTCAGCCACTAAGAGTGACAGAATAATTTTCAGCAGAAAGCTCTGGACATTCTAGTCAAGAAAGAAACCAGAAGAGCTACCTAAAAAATAATAGATTAAAAAAATATCGTAAATCTGAAATCAAATAGCAAAACGTGCCTCTTTTTCTCTTTCCAGTCAAAAATTAATTCCTTCAATCCAACTTCCCTCCCGAATGTTCCTTTTCTTACAACATGTCCCCTGTTATGCTCAAGCCTGAACTTATTATAATTACTTCACAATTGCAGTATTCTGACTGAAAGCTTGTAACCATTGCAAAATAATACAGAGAGCAACATGGCTAATAATTTTCAAGGGTCAGGTGGTGAGCAAAATTATACAGACAGCTTTTATTTATTTATTTATTTACAGTGGGTTGGAGGAGTTTAAGCAGTCTATACCAAACTGTAATGTTTTTCTTGATAGAGGTGTACCACCACATGCATCCCACAGCTAAAAAAGAGGTGATCACAACAAAACAAGGCATCCAGAAGAAAAAAAACACCTGGCAAAGAGCATCGCCTTCTTGACTGTGACTTTCCATTCATTAATAAAGATCCCTAATATTTACTCTAGTAGTGATTCCAATTAGTCAAGGACCTTTTGCTGAGCTGATAAAGACAAGTTACCCTGTGTAAAAGAGTTGGTTTATCCCATCCATCATGACCCATTGCTTTCCTTATGAGGCTAAAAAAAAGGCCAAAGCAGGCAAAACACATCCCAGTGAAGCTGTAACCAAATATGGGACAAGGGACATCAGGAGCCAAAGAGCAGCTGAGAGTTTTATCAGGATGTTGAGAGACTCACGCTGCTATGAGGCAACCTCTTCCAACCCCAACCCACAGGGAGTGTTTGCAGAAGGCACTTGGAATGAAGGCCTCCCTAGGAGACACATCTGCGTGCACGCAAGGTGTGTTCTCAGACCCATCCCTGTCACCGGCACTGCTCTCTCTGGAGCCCACGTAAGGGGTAGCAAAGGGCACAGAGCCCTGTACAAACAGCACAGCAGCAGAAATCACAAAATGCTCTCTGGATTTGCTGGCCACAGAGCATAGATTTCCCACGTCCAATGGATCGTTTGTAGCAAAACTAGTTACGACGACACAAACTCTGCTYGTCCTTGCTGACTGCTGCTGCAGGTCCTTATCGAGCACGCACAGAGTACAGCTGAGAAGACAGCACAGGAGGAATCAGGCTCCAGTCTCAGTTCAGCTGCAGAAGKGTTACGGTTGATGAAGAGGTGACCAGAAACACAGGCAAGACCGACTCCTGCTTTGCTGATCAGAAGGTCGTGCCACACAGGACATCTCCCCATATCACAAAAATCTTGTAGAAAGCACAGTACCCTACACACATGGCTGTTGAATACAGTGATGACAAAAAAGGAAACCAGCCTTTTCCCCTTCCTTCCTTCCTTCCTTCCTTCCTTCCTTCCTTCCTTCCTTCCTTCCTTCCTTCCTTCCTTCCTTCCTTCCTTCCTTCCTTCCTTCCTTCCT